>CM035797.1:46162460-46364960 GCA_020466265.1 Siphamia tubifer
GCACAGGAAAATCTTCTGGAACCCGTACAGCCGCTCCTCCTACCCACCCTTCGGCTCCTACTCACTCAACCACAGAAACATAGTATATGCCATCACCTGCACTCTCTGCAATAGCCACTACATAGGGGAGACCAGCCACACCTTAATAACCAGATTAAAACAGCACCTCTATAATATCAGACGAGCACACCTCACCACACCCCTGGTTTCACATTTCCAACAACACCCCGCAGACTACCTCACCATCTGCGGACTGGAAGCTAACCACAACTGGACCGTGGGACAGCGAAAAAGAGCAGAGAGGCAGTGGGTGGAGAGGCTGGGAACCACGGTGCCAGGGGGACTCAATGACCTCCCCCCCGGCACCGGGGGACCTGTCTCCGACCCCAAAACAAAACAAAACAAACCCCCCCCCCCCCCTCGGGGAGACCCACACACTCGCGGCAGCTCCCCCAGGAAAAAGAGAATAACACCAATTAAATAAAGTCAAATCTCCAATAAATTTGTCCCGTTCACTAAAAATCCCCCCCCCCCCCACCCCCAGCGCAGCACACGCCTAGGTGCTACGAAAAGGCAGGTCCACAATTAGGGTGTTTACATGGAATTCCATTATATATTATATATTTATTACATCCTTTTTACATGTTATTACATATTTATCTATTAATTTTAATATTGCTTAATTTTTCTCCTATTCTTCAAACCTTATCTCCCCCCTCTTTTATATGTCTTTGTATGTCCACTTCTTCGTGTTTGCCTTCTTTATGTGTCCATTAATGGTTTTTATCCCTCTTTTTGCATGTTCTGTTTTTGCTTGGTGTGAATTTTTTGCATGTATTATGTTTTACGCATGCCCCCCCCCACCCCCCTTTTTTTTTTTTTTTTTTTTTCCACATATCCGTCCTTCCATAACCCCATTATCTTTTTTAATTTCTCTATGTCCCCCTCCCTAGACATACTTACTCCCCACCCATCCCACTCACACACCCATACATGCACAGAGGACCAGGACCATTTTTATCTTATTTTATTTAATACACCCTTATTTTAATAATTAATATTTATTTCACACTATTTATTACCACCCGGACCCCAAACACCTCCCATCCACTAGGCTTATGAACCACGCGCCTGCTCTGGACTCTCCCGCTCCGCGGAGCATCGCTGCCGCGGTGGGCGTGGCCTCCCCACACCAGGCCGATTCCCCCTCCCCTCTCCCCTACAGGGACGCTCTATCCTACGGGACCCGGGATCACAACAGAGGCCGGACTTCCCCATCAGACTGACAACCTACTGCAACTCCACCAATTACCAAAAAAATAAAAAACCCCAACACACCCCTCTCTCTTTTGTTTCCTTTTTTCCCCTTTTTTTTCTTTTTTTCCCCAGGGATACCCCAGACCAGTGAGCCCGTGCCCTTAAAGTCCCACACGACCCACAGCTAACCCTAACTCTAACCCCAACCCTAACCCCGCCAGTGCCACTGCTCTGGGACCCCCACTCCATCTCCCTTTCAATTTTTTATAACCCTCTCGATCAGAACACACATATCCAGGACAAAAATAAATCAAACCCCAGGGGACCCCGGCGGCGATTTGACCTATTGGCGGCCGACCGCCGTGTGGATCGACCGGGGCTCGAACCCGGTGATCCGGCGCGCACGGCTGTTGCCATATCCACTACGCCACCGTTCAACTATCTCTAAACGACTCGCCCTTTAGATGACACCTGGATCATATAACCCTTTACTCCAGTTCCTTTTCAGCCAATCAGAACATTTCCCTCTAAAATTAGACATAAAATTCTCCCACCTGCCATCACCAATTACATTACCCAGCTCCCATTGGAGCCCGGAGACAGGGAGGAGGAGCATCCCCCCTCCCAAGACAAAATACCTACACATATAATCCCATGATGCCCATCATTGTCTCACCAACCTCTGAAGAAGCAACATTACTGCGAAACGTCAGGTTTGCCACTCTAGCCTTCTGGCACTTTACTGTGTCTCTTTTATTTCTCTCTTTTTTTAAATCTCTTACTTTTACCCTAGTTGGTATTTTAATTGGATTTTAAATAAATAAAGTAACCTTTTTAACAGTGAGGGATGGGGTCCTTTATCCCTTATCCTCCCAAACCACCTACTCACTCTACCTGAGCCTTAAGTCCACTTCTAGACCCAGGTACAACCGCATCCTCTAGACCTGAACCAGGACCAGGACCAGACCCAGCTACTCCAGGTCAGCAGTGATAGGGACAACCAACCTGGGACTCCTCTAGACCATCAGCCCGAACCAGGACCCGGTGGCCTCAGGGGGACCCGGCTAGGAGGACCAGTACCAGCCACTCCAGGCCAGCTTGGTGGTGGGACCTGAACACCGGTCTCCTCCAGACCACCAGCCAACACCCAGACCTAGAGGCTCCACACCGGCCCAGATAAGAGACCTGAACCAGGACCAGGACCAGACCCAACTACCTCAGGCCAGCTGTGATAGGGACAACCTACCCGGGACTCCTCCAGACCATCAGCCTGAACCAGGACCCGGTGGCCTCAGGGCGGCCCTGCTAGGAGGACCAGAACCAGCCACTCCAGGCCAGCTTGGTAGTGGGACCCGAACACCGGACTCCTCCAGACCACCAGCCAACACCCAGACCAAGAGGCTCCACGCCGGCCTGGATAAGAGGTAGGACCCCCCCACACAACACTGTTTTAAAGAGCCTATTGGACTAGGGACCAGACACGTGCCAGCAGACTAGAGGGACATGATTGGGCATCATGGACACATGGCACACACACACAATTTCACCCCACCTGCACTCAACAGACACAAACACTATATGAACCAGAAACAGAAAAGGAAAGACACACACATAGTCCAGTCCTCAATAGCAGACACACACACACACACACATATGCACACCACTCAAACACACACACATACACTCACAGGCCCACCCAGCATAGAAACCAGACACAACAGTAAACTTTACTTCAAACTCATACAGGCCACTCATCACAAACAGATAATAGAAACATCCATACGCACACACACTCCACCTACAGGTATGCAGAGACAAGTGACACGTCTAACATCTTTCATCAAACCTGCAGCACCTACACCAGACACTCAACATCAACTAACATCCAATACAACTGCTTGGCTTAACAACACCCTACACATACTCCAGACACACTATAATACTACTATTACATCCACCATGTCAACCCTACAGTCTATCACCCCAGACCACCTAGCTTTTCAGATAGCCACAGGCTGGGCTAGAAGAAGATTTACATATAGGCTCCAACAACAAACCATCCACACAGTTCAACACACATTAGGTCTCACCACTGACAGTCAGACACTAGCCAGCCCACTACCTCAACAGAATCCTACTGATCAGCACACCTCCACCACTACCCATACTACACACACACAGCAGGTGAGGGGGGATGCTTTTCCTCCTCTCCCAAAGGCAGCCGCCCCCTATAAATTGTCTCTTTATCTGGGCCCACGCAACACCTTAGCAGATATAATAAACAGGACTGAAACCACACCCGATATCCAGCCCGACAGACCTCTCCCCCCCCTCTCCCCACGACCTAGTCCACCCACCCCTACAGACCTACATCACCATACTACACCACCCACTAACTCTCTTCCCACACTCCAACCAAAGCCATCGACCGGGCCAACCCGGTGGACCACCGGTGGTGCAGGTCCGGCCCCAGACCCCGGTCCCTCGAGGCCCACAGCCCCCCCGGCCTCTGCTATCCCAGAGACTTCCTCCCCTCATCCGGAGAGGTTGGGGACAGACAGGACCGACAGACATACAGACCCAACCCGGACTACGACACGCACTGGACCCATCAAATCCTCCTCCACATCCCAGCCGTCTACTAGCAGAAACCAGGACACACCCCCACCAGCCCCACCCACCCAGACACACCATAAACCACTGGCTCAAGTAAGGGAAGTGGGCGTTCAGGTCCACCCCCCACCTCAGACAAACAAAACCACAATAATAGCACACATAGCCACTACAACACACACACAACACACAGAATCCAACGTAGCCACATTAACCCAGGATCTGATTTCTCCCCTATCTCCCACAGAGGGCTCTAGTGGTCGGACGGTCGAGGCGTTAGAGCGGACCCCCCAGGAAACAACCACATTGAGTGGGGGGACAACCAACATGATGATTGGGAGCACGAAGGCCAATATGGCCGCACATCTGACCCCATCTGAACCCCCCACTCTACCCCAACAGGGGACCGCCTCCGCCTCTGGCCTATTCCGGACCACTGGAGCCCCTGACCCTAACCCCCAGGAACTCACATTTTTCACCCATTCCAATACCCCAACTATCCCCCAAACCACATACAAACCCACCTACCATTTAGCCAGACCACACCGGAAACTAACAGATTGGCACTTCAAACCCCGCAAACCTGTGTTAGTGCTGGGGGACTCTAACATCAATAGGATTCCATCACACACCTACAATCAAATACAGTTAGATAGCTACCCCGGTGCTAATTTATACCACTTTCTCAAAATCTGCCAGAAAACACCCACCTCACCCACCACCAAGATAGTCATTCTTTCAATTGGTCTTAACAACAAGGATCAAGATCCCAAACAAACCTCCATTAAGCAATTGAAAGCACTCTATCGCTCAGCTAAACTTACCTTCCCTCATGCAGATATCTACATCCCACTCATCAATTATTCCCCAGCACTAACACAGGTCCAAATAGACAACCTCACACTAATTAATAAGACCATCTTAGCCCACTTCCCTTACTTGACCGCACTACCACAGGACCAGTTTCAAACAGAACCAGACCAGATTCACTGGACCCCCACCACAGCCACCTTGATCCTCCAACACTGGTGCAAATCCCTCAATTTAAAACCTCAGTAAAACCTAACCCGGCCCCCCCTGACATTACTCAACCACCAGCCCAGACCCATTCCCTCCACTTGCACAACCCGGACTCGGTGGACTGGACTTCAGACTCAAATGTCCTCAACCTCTCCCGGCTCTACCAGCTGTCCCCGGTCCATCGGTGTCTCCTGGAGAGAGGACTCTCATTCATTCCCCGCCCCACCAAAATTGACTGGGGGGGACTTCAGGGTGACGTCCACAAATATCACCGCCGCCTCAAAATTTCTGACTACTTCCACCCTCACACAGACTTCACCCGCGCACCATTCACCAACCCTTCTAATTGGGAGCCCACTATTAATTCACTTTCATCAGCCACCAAACACCTGATCTCATCAGACAAGAGGGCCCTGCGCACCTTTAAACTATCTAAAGACATCCCGGACAATTTGTCCCCCCAGGAGCGCAGGGCCCTCCGAGAACTCATCCATAATCCAAACATTATCATCAAACCAGCAGATAAAGGCTCAAAAGTCATTATAATGGACAGACAACAATATTTATTAGAGGCCAATAGACAACTTTCCAATAACCACCACTACAGAGCCATTCCCAACTCCATCCAACACCACACCCAAAACCAAATCAGATCCATCATACAGACCTTAAAAGACAAACATTTCATCACCACCAGACAAACCCACTTTCTCTTTGGACCAGACCTACCCCGACCAAGACAATTCTATTTATTACCCAAAATCCATAAAGACCCTAGCACGTGGACCGTCCCCCTGGAGGTCCCCCCCGGCCGACCTATTATTTCAGACTGCGGCAGCGCCACCTATAACCTCACAAAATATATTGACCACTTCCTTGGTCCCCTCTCCAGGAGACACCCAAGCTTCATTAAGGACACCTCCCACTTCCTAGACGTCATCAGGCCCATGGCTGTTCCGCCACAAGCCCTCTTATTCACAATAGACATCACCAGCTTATACACCAACATCAATACAGAACTCGGTCTCAAAGCAGTCAGAACCATTTTTGATAGATATCCGGACCCCAATAGACCAGACTCAGAAATATTAGAACTCCTTTCCCTCTGCTTAAAAAACAATGATTTTCTATTCAACAACCAACATTATCTCCAGATCAGCGGAACAGCCATGGGCCAGAGATTCGCACCATCATACGCCAACATCTATATGAGCGAGTGGGAGCGAGAAGCACTGGCCAAATGCCCACTTCAACCAACACTATACCTCCGCTTCCTTGATGACATTTTCGGTATTTGGCCCCACCCTCTTTCTCAATTCCAACAGTTTATCAACACACTTAATAATCACCACAAATCCATTCAGGTCACACACACAATAGACACACACCAGGTAAATTTCTTAGACACAACAGTATACTTCCACCAGACACACACCCACAATAAAATTATGCACACTAAGGTTTTCTTCAAACAAACAGACACACACGCACTCCTCCATAAGACCAGCTATCATCCAAAACATACATTTGCAGGCATAATCAAATCACAAATAATCCGATTCCACCGCATCTCATCCACTGACGCAGATTTACAACATTCCATCAGCTTACTCTTCCACCACCTCAAAAAACGAAATTACTCCAAGAGATTCCTCAGAAAAATCAAATCCAGCACCTTGGCCAGCCTCGCTCCCACTCGCTCATCCAACACCCCCACTTTGCCAGCTATCAACCCTTATCCTAACCCCAACCCTTCCTCTTACCCTAACCCTAACCAGGACCAGACCCGCAACCCGGGACCGACCCCCATCCCCTACCCTAACCCTAACCCTAACCCTTCAACCCACATTCTACCACTGGTCTCCACCTTCTCTCACCGCACCACCCAACTCCTCTCCACAATAAAGCGAAACTTCCTCACAAACCAATCACGGAACCCTACAATACAGCACACTAGACTCATCAGAGCACACAAGAAAAATCCAAATTTACACCAATTACTAGTTCGCTCCGCATTTACCCCACATAACCCAACCACCGCTGCCCCGGAGGAGCGGCTGTACAGGCACAGGAAAATCTTCTGGAACCCGTACAGCCGCTCCTCCTACCCACCCTTCGGCTCCTACTCACTCAACCACAGAAACATAGTATATGCCATCACCTGCACTCTCTGCAATAGCCACTACATAGGGGAGACCAGCCACACCTTAATAACCAGATTAAAACAGCACCTCTATAATATCAGACGAGCACACCTCACCACACCCCTGGTTTCACATTTCCAACAACACCCCGCAGACTACCTCACCATCTGCGGACTGGAAGCTAACCACAACTGGACCGTGGGACAGCGAAAAAGAGCAGAGAGGCAGTGGGTGGAGAGGCTGGGAACCACGGTGCCAGGGGGACTCAATGACCTCCCCCCCGGCACCGGGGGACCTGTCTCCGACCCCAAAACAAAACAAAACAAACCCCCCCCCCCCCCTCGGGGAGACCCACACACTCGCGGCAGCTCCCCCAGGAAAAAGAGAATAACACCAATTAAATAAAGTCAAATCTCCAATAAATTTGTCCCGTTCACTAAAAATCCCCCCCCCCCCCCACCCCCAGCGCAGCACACGCCTAGGTGCTACGAAAAGGCAGGTCCACAATTAGGGTGTTTACATGGAATTCCATTATATATTATATATTTATTACATCCTTTTTACATGTTATTACATATTTATCTATTAATTTTAATATTGCTTAATTTTTCTCCTATTCTTCAAACCTTATCTCCCCCCTCTTTTATATGTCTTTGTATGTCCACTTCTTCGTGTTTGCCTTCTTTATGTGTCCATTAATGGTTTTTATCCCTCTTTTTGCATGTTCTGTTTTTGCTTGGTGTGAATTTTTTGCATGTATTATGTTTTACGCATGCCCCCCCCACCCCCCTTTTTTTTTTTTTTTTTTTTTTTTTTTTTTCCACATATCCGTCCTTCCATAACCCCATTATCTTTTTTAATTTCTCTATGTCCCCCTCCCTAGACATACTTACTCCCCACCCATCCCACTCACACACCCATACATGCACAGAGGACCAGGACCATTTTTATCTTATTTTATTTAATACACCCTTATTTTAATAATTAATATTTATTTCACACTATTTATTACCACCCGGACCCCAAACACCTCCCATCCACTAGGCTTATGAACCACGCGCCTGCTCTGGACTCTCCCGCTCCGCGGAGCATCGCTGCCGCGGTGGGCGTGGCCTCCCCACACCAGGCCGATTCCCCCTCCCCTCTCCCCTACAGGGACGCTCTATCCTACGGGACCCGGGATCACAACAGAGGCCGGACTTCCCCATCAGACTGACAACCTACTGCAACTCCACCAATTACCAAAAAAATAAAAAACCCCAACACACCCCTCTCTCTTTTGTTTCCTTTTTTCCCCTTTTTTTTCTTTTTTTCCCCAGGGATACCCCAGACCAGTGAGCCCGTGCCCTTAAAGTCCCACACGACCCACAGCTAACCCTAACTCTAACCCCAACCCTAACCCTAACCCTAACCCTAACCCTAACCCTAACCCTAACCCTAACCCTAACCCTAACCCTAACCCTAACCCTAACCCTAACCCTAACCCTAACCCTAACCCTAACCCTAACCCTAACCCTAACCCTAACCCTAACCCTAACCCTAACCCTAACCCTAACCCTAACCCTAACCCTAACCCTAACCCTAACCCTAACCCTAACCCTCTATCCTAACCCCTAACCCTCTATCCTAACCCCTAACCCTCTATCCTAACCCCTAACCCTAATCCTCTTCCCTAACCCTAACCCCAAGCCTCTATCCTAACCCTAACTCTCTATCCTAAACCTAACCCAAACCCAGGGGACGGAGAGAGGACGGGGGGCCATTGGGTGGACTGGCGGAGGAAAACCAAACCGAGGGGTTCTAATTTACACTTTCTCTCCCCTCCGTTACCAGAGGATGCAGCCCTGGCCCCCACGCAATCTCCCTCCAGAGGAGTTCCATGGGCCAAGAAGAGAGCCTTATCATCAGGACAACATATCACTTAAATAAATTCAATTTTCACATGAACAATGTCTTTTGATTTCACCAACTCCCTGTGGGTGGTCCTCCCCAGCGCAGCATACGCTTCTGACCTATACAAGAGGGCCGGGTTAATTTAGTTTCCTTATTGATATGGGTTGTATATATTTATATTATTCTATTTATATATGTTTTCAACTACTTATATTTGTTTCCACCCTTTACTTATTACTCTTTATATTTTCTTATATACGTATGGTTCTTTTATTTTGGCCAGGGGTGTGTGTATATATATATATATATATATATATATATGGGTTACATAATTACAGTCGGTTCTAACCCTACCTCACAGCAACTATCCAGTTGTAAACTTACAGACTATTAGTCTTCTAAAACTCAAAGTGAGATATATGACAAACTTGCCCCTTATACACACTCTCTCTCCCCAGTCTATTCTTTTTTTCCCCCTCTTTCTTCCCATCCTATATCAGGTTCTTGTATGTCTTTTTCTTATTTATTTATTTATTTATTTATTGTTATATACATTTATGCTTGCTGTCCCTTTACTAATTTTCCATTTCAATTCTGTAAAACTGCATGTGTTTGATAGAAGTGTGTATCTTTGCCTGTTTTATTATGGTTTTTTATTCTGCATGTTGTTGTTTAATTTCCCTCAGCCCCCCTCTCCCCCCTTTTCTCTCCCCCCTCCCTCTGCACACACATTCATACTTCTATCACACATTTAGAATTAGAAGCACACAGGTAGACAGCCATGATTTGATTTTTTTATTTTTTGTCTATTTTACAATTTAATTATTTATTTATTTATTCAATGAAGCACTTATTATACTGCTTCCCGCTTTCCCTCTTGGACGTCGATTTTCTGCGGCTGCGCTGCGCTGGGGAGGACCCATTCACAGGCTTTTGCTGATCTGGGATTGGGGATCTCCCATCCCACATCATTTCCCCACTCCTCCCTCATACGGAGACATTGGTTCCCCTGGGGCCCGGGATCAAGACGAGGACGGAGCCCTCCCACTGATTTTTCAGCACAACACCGGGGGGAACAAACAGATCCCCCCCATTACATATTGTATTACATTATGAATTAATTATTTATTTATTTTATTTGTTTATTTATTTACAGGAGAAGGACCTATTAGGGGGAGATCCCGGAGCCGTAGGCCAGTGCCCTTAAAGTCAATATTGACACACCCCCAAAGCCTAACCCTAACCCTAAAACCTAACCCTAACCCTAACCCTAACCCTAACCCTAACCCTAACCCTAACCCTAACCCTAACCCTAACCCTAACCCTAACCCTAACCCTAACCCTAACCCTAACCCTAACCCTAACCCTAACCCTAACCCTAACCCTAACCCTAACCCTAACCCTAACCCTAACCCTAACCCTAACCCTAACCCTAACCCTAACCCTAACCCTAACCCTAACCCTAACCCTAACCCTAACCCTAACCCTAACCCTAACCCTAACCCTAACCCTAACCCCTAACCCTAACCCTAACCCTAACCCCTAACCCTAACCCTAACCCTAACCCTAACCCATGGAGACCCCCCCTCCTGACCCAGGGAGTTGGGGGCCACGCGGTACTGACACACCCATACAATCAGATTCAGATATAACCCCGCCAACCTCACCCATTCATACATTTCAGGAGACATCGGCCAAGGATAGGGAGGTGACGGTCCTGATCCATCCCCCACCCCAGTTCAGACCTACAACTCATATAGCCAGACCACACAGGAAAATACTGGACTGGCACTTCAGACCACTTAAGCCCGTGCTAGTGCTGGGGGACTCCAACATTAGCAGAATCCCTCCATACACTAACAATCAAATCCAAATAGACAGTTACCCAGGCGCCAACTTTTTTCATTTTTTAAAAATCTGTCAGAAAGCTCCTATTTCCCTCACCACCACAACCCTTATCCTCTCAATAGGTATCAATAACAAAGACCAACATCCCAAATTGACTTCTATAAAACAGCTTAAAGCGCTACACAGAGCAGCTAAGCGTACATTCCCCAAAGCAGACATTTTCTTTCCGGTCATTAACTTTTCCCCAGCACTAGCACGGACCCAGAAAGACAACCTACAGGTCATCAATAACACAATCAGGACCCACCTCCCATCCTTAGCCGAGATACCACAGGACCAGTTCATCACTGGACCTGACAACATTCACTGGACACCCACTACAGCTACACTCATCTTTCAACATTGGTGCAATATCTTAAATATATTACCATAGTAGTTTCAGACCGGACCCCCCAGACATGACTGACAACACATGGACAACACTCCCATACAACAATACACTCATCCATCCACAAGGTGGCATCCAAACACCGGACCACACACACGCACGTCCCCCTCTCTCTGGGTTCCTCCGTTCCTGTTTAAAGGTCCACCCACCTCTTATTCTAACCCTAACCTCTTTTTTTATCCTAACCCTCACTCTATCCTTTATCCTAACCCTAACCCCTTATCCTAACCCTAACCCTTTTTCCTAACCCTAACCCTTACCTCATTTTCCTAACCCTAACCCTTACCACCCCCCCTCCTTCCTATCCTAACCCTAACCCCCCTCCCCTTAACCCCACCCTCACCCTTTTTCCTAAACCTAACCTTTACCCTCTTTCCTAACTCTAACCCTAACCTCTTATCCCAACCCTAGCCCCTTATCCTAACCCTAATCCTAACCCAGGGGACGGAGAGAGGACGGGGGGGTTTCATTGAGTGGACTGGCGGGGGACAACTGAACCGAGGGGTCCTAACCTACTCTTCTTTTCCCCTCCGGTACCAGAGGATGCAGCCCTGGCCCCCACACAATTTTCTCCCTCCGGATGGTTTCCACGTGCCAAGAAGAAAGCCGTACCATCAGGACAATTAATTACTTTAATAAATTCTATTCTTACATACAATGCTCTTTGGTTTTACTATTTTTCCTGTTGATGGTCCTCCCCAGCGCAGCATATGCTTCTGACCCACATAATAGAGGGCCGGGTGAATTTGGGACTCCTTATTTATTTGTGTATTTATGTTTTCAACTAAGTATTCATTATTCTTTTTATTTGTACATATTATATTTTGCTTTGGATCTAGATAGGGGTGTTTGCATAAAAAAATATATATACATGTGTGTTTATAGGTTATGCAATAATTACATTAGGTTTTAACCTAATCTCACAAATAATGCCAGTGGTTCATTAACAGACAAATTATTGTCTTCTAAACTCAAAGTGAGTTCTATGACAAACCTGTCCCCTATACACACTCTCTCTCTCCCCAAGTCTACTTCCCCTGTTTCTTTCTCCCATCCTATGTCAGTTCTTTTTATGTCTTTTTATCTACATAATTATATATTTATTTTCACATATATATATTGTATTTATGCTTGCTGTCCTTGTTCCCTTCTAATTCTTTAAAAACTGCATGATTTTGCTAAGTGTGGATTTGTGTTTGTTTTAAAATTGTGTTTTATCCTGCATGTTGTAGTTTTATTTTTTTCCTCCTGCCCCCCTCTCCCCTTTGCTCATCTTAAACTCCCCCCCCCCCCCCTTTTTTACACACATTTCATCACACTTAGAGAATTAGGAACACACAGTTAGACAGTTATATCTATATATTTATATATTTTCCTTGTTTATTTAACTATTTATTTAATTTAATTAGCACTTCTCCCATCCCGTACTCCCCCTCTGGCGTCCTTTCTATTTTGGCGACGCTGCGCTGGGGAGGATCCATCCACAGGTATTGGCTGACCTCTACTGGTTATTTCCCATCCCACATCACTGCCCCACTCCTCCCCCACACGGGGACGCCGTTTCCCCTGGGGCCCGGTTTCAAGACGGGGACTGAGCCCTCCCACTGATTCTCTAACACAACACCAGGGGGAACAAACAGATCCCCCTCTCACACAAGCAGTTCTTCTACAGGAGGAGCACATTTTAGGGGGGATTTCCTGGATCCGTAGGCCAGTGCCTTTAAGGGCCAACTTGGCACACTCTTTAAGTCTAACCCTAACCCTAAAACCTAACCCTAACCCTAACCCTAACCCTAACCCTAACCCTAACCCTAACCCTTTCCGTTTCCATTTTATAGCCTTTTTATTTTCAGGGGTCAAAAGGTCATCTGTATAGGAATAGATACAAATCTGGAATTATGGAATGTAAATGTGGAATGAGTTCATAGGTAATAGATGTAAATATGGAAGAGGCCCTGAAACCGCAAAGGGTTTGGGGGTCCTGTTTGGCCATGCAATGGAATAGAGAGTTGGATCCACCTCTGACTCAAACCTGGCATCTCACTGAGTAAGAGTGTCGATTTTCACCACTCTGACACAACAGGAAGGGTCCCAAATTAAGCCCTGAAATCAGTAAAGTAGTCGTAATGATAATAGATGTAAATATGGAAGAGGCCCTGAAACCGCAAAGGGTTTGGGGGTCCTGTTTGGCCATGCAATGGAATAGAGAGTTGGTTCCAACTCTGACTCAAACCTGGCATCTCACTGAGTAAGAGTGTCAATTTTCACCACTCTGACACAACAGGAAGGGTCCCAAATTTAGCCCTGAAATCAGTAAAGTAGTCATAATGAGAATAGATGTAAATATGGAAGAGGCCCTGTCCTGGCAGAGCAATTTTATTTGGGTCGTTTTCACACACTTCCCCTTGACCTAGACTTCTGAAAATTTAGATTTAGTAACATTAAGACCTTATGTTTACACCCTGCAAATTTCATGTGTATAACTTAAAGCCTTCAAGAGTTACAACAGAATAAAATACCATAACATTTTTTCCCTCCAAAAAAAAATTTGGTAGTAATAGATACAAATCTGGAAGCGGCCCTGCCCTGGAAGAGCAATTTTATTTGGGTCAATTTCACACACTAATCCTTGACCTACACTCCTGAAATTTTACATTTAGTTACTTCTAGACCTTGTGTTTACACCCTGAAAATTTCAAATGTATAACTTAAAGCCTTCAAGAGTTAGAACAGATTAAAGTACTATAACATTTTTCCCTCCAAAATCAAATTTGGTAGTAATAGATGTAAATCTGGAATTATGGAATGTAAGTGTGAAATAAGTTCATACCGTTGCTGTGGCAACCGTTGTCATGGCAACCGTTGCTATGGCAACCGTTGCTATGGTTACAATTTATATGTCAACCGTTGCCATGGCAATGGGCAATTAGCATGCTAGCATTAGCATGCTAGCATTAGCAAGCTAGCATTAGCATGCTAGCATTAGCATGCTAGCATGTTAGCATGTTAGCATGTTAGCATGTTAGCATGTTAGCATGTTAGCATGTTAGCATGTTAGCATGTTAACATGTTAGCATGTTAACATGTTAGCATGTTAACATGTTAGCATTAGCATGTTAGCATTAGCATGCTAGCATTAGCATGCTAGCATGCTAGCATGTTAGCATGCTAGCATGTTGGCATGTTAGCATGTTAACATGTTAGCATGTTAACATGTTAGCATTAGCATGCTAGCATTAGGATGCTAATGCTAGCATGCTGTGCAACCGTTGCTGTGGCAACCGTTGCTATGGCAACCGTTGCTGTGGCAACCGTTGTTGTGGCAACCGTTGCTATGGCAACCGTTGCTATGGCAACCGTTGCTATGGCAACCGTTGCTATGGCAACCGTTGTCATGGCAACCGTTGCTATGGCAACATTGGCTATGGTTACGGTTGATATGGCAACCGTTGCTATGGCAACCAATGGTATGGCAACCATTGCTATGGCAGCCGTTGCCATGGCAACCGTTGCTATGGCAACCAATGGTATGGCAACCATTGCTATGGCAACCGTTGCTATGGCAACTGTTGCTATGGCAACCGTTGCTATGGCAACTGTTGCTATAGCAACCGTTGCTATGGCAACAGTTGCTATGGTTACGGTTGCTATGGCAACTGTTGCTATGGCAACTGTTGTCTTGGCAACCGTTGCTATGTCAACCGTTGTCATGGCAACCGTTGCTATGGCAACCAATGGTATGGCAACCATTGCTATGGCAACTGTTGTATTGGCAACCGTTGCTATGGCAACCTAACATGTTAGCATGCTAGTATTAGCATGTTAGCATTAGCATGCTAGCATTAGCATGCTAGCATTAGCATGCTAGCATTAGCATGTTAGAATTATCTCACTAGCATTAGCATGTTAGCATTAGCATGCTAGCATTAGCATGCTAATGCTAGCCCTGATGCATGCTAATCAATCATGTCCTAACGTTTAGGTGTGTTTTAGAACATGTTAGCATGCTAGCATTAGCATGCTAGCATTAGCATGATAGCATTAGCACTTTTTCCCTCCAAAATCAAATTTGGTAGTAATAGATGTAAATATGGAAGAGGCCCTGCCCTGGAAGAGCAATTTTATTTGGGTCGATTTCACACACTTCCCCTTGACCTAGACTTCTGAAATTTTAGATTTAGTAACATTAAGACCTTATGTTTACACCCTGCAAATTTCATGTGTATAACTTAAAGCCTTCAAGAGTTAGAACAGAATAAAGTACCATAACATTTTTTCCCTCCAAAAAAAAATTTGGTAGTAATAGATACAAATCTGGAAGCGGCCCTGCCCTGGAAGAGCAATTTTATTTGGTAGTAATAGATACAAATCTGGAAGCGGCCCTGCCCTGGAAGAGCAATTTTATTTGGTTCGATTTCACACACTTCCCCTTGACCTAGACTTCTGAAAATTTAGATTTAGTAACATTAAGACCTTATGTTTACACCCTGCAAATTTCATGTGTATAACTTAAAGCCTTCAAGAGTTAGAACAGAATAAAGTACCATAACATTTTTTCCCTCCAAAAAAAAATTTGGTAGTAATAGATACAAATATGGAAGCGGCCCTGCCCTGGAAGAGCAATTATATTTGGGTCAATTTCACACACTAATCCTTGACCTACACTCCTGAAATTTTACATTCAGTTACTTCTAGACCTTGTGTTTACACCCTGAAAATTTCAAATGTATAACTTAAAGCCTTCAAGAGTTAGAACAGAATAAAGTACCATAACATTTTTCCCTTCTAAATCAAATTTGGTAGTAATAGATGTAAATCTGGAATTATCGAATGTAAATGTGAAATGAATTCATCACCTAAAGTGCTGATGGAAGGAGGCCAATGAGCAGCCTATTGCCATGGTTACGGTTGCTATGGTTACAGTTGCTATGGTAACCGTTGCCGCCATGGTTACGGTTGCCATGGTTACGGAACAGCGGCAACAAAATCCATTGGGAGTTAAAAAAAAAATAGATAAAACCTTGATTTTCACATATGATGTACACCCCTCTTGGAGCATCGGAGAACAGTTGTCCCTGTATCCCTAGCTCTTTCCGTTTCCATTTTATAGCCTTTTTTATTTTCAGGGGTCAAAAGGTCATATCTGTATAGGAATAGATACAAATCTGGAATTATGGAATGTAAATGTGAATTAATTTCTTAGGTAATAGATGTAAATGTGGAATGAGTTCATACCCTCCCATCCCCTAAAGCGCTGATGGTAGGAAGGATGCCAATGAGCAGCCTACTGCAACCAGTCAGTCAAGCACTACAAGTAGAAGTATGTCCCGTGTCTCTAACTCTCTTTTTTAAGGAGTTGGCTCTGGAACAGCACCACCGAGATGTCCTTGGAATATGTAATAGAGCTAGTTGAGACCTTTCCAATGATATATGCCCCAACTCCCCAAGTGCTTCCGTTCAAGAGATACGCCACTTGAAAAAAATCGAAATCTCAATAGGTTAGCGCCCCCTAGCTCTCGACAGAAAAGGGATAGAAGTTTTTTTCCAAGTGGTTCTAGTAAAGCTCAGCGAGACCTTTCCGTCGATACCAAGCTCGACTTACTGCGACCAAGTATGGCAAAAAAAAAAGTAGGACGAAAGGGGTAGAGGGCTATAAGTCTTAGAGGCCTTGGAATCAGGGAAAATCCATTGGGGGTAAAAAAAAAAGTTGAGATAAAGCCTTGATTTTCACATTAGATATACACCCCTCTGGGAGCATTGGAGAACAGGTGTCCCCGTATCCCTAGCTCTTTCCGTTTCCATTTTATAGCCTTTTTATTTTCAGGGGTCAAAAGGTCATCTGTATAGGAATAGATACAAATCTGGAATTATGGAATGTAAATGTGGAATGAGTTCATAGGTAATAGATGTAAATGTGGAAGAGGCCCTGAAACCGCAAAGGGTTTGGGGGTCCTGTTTGGCCATGCAATGGAATAGAGAGTTGGATCCACCTCTGACTCAAACCTGGCATCTCACTGAGTAAGAGTGTCGATTTTCACCACTCTGACACAACAGGAAGGGTCCCAAATTTAGCCCTGAAATCAGTAAAGTAGTCGTAATGATAATAGATATAAATATGGAAGAGGCCCTGAAACCGCAAAGGGTTTGGGGGTCCTGTTTGGCCATGCAATGGAATAGAGAGTTGGTTCCAACTCTGACTCAAACCTGGCATCTCACTGAGTAAGAGTGTCAATTTTCACCACTCTGACACAACAGGAAGGGTCCCAAATTTAGCCCTGAAATCAGTAAAGTAGTCGTAATGATAATAGATGTAAATATGGAAGAGGCCCTGTCCTAGCAGAGCAATTTTATTTGGGTCGTTTTCACACACTTCCCCTTGACCTAGACTTCTGAAAATTTAGATTTAGTAACATTAAGACCTTATGTTTACACCCTGCAAAGTTCATGTGTATAACTTAAAGCCTTCAAGAGTTAGAACAGAATAAAATACCATAACATTTTTTCCCTCCAAAAAAAAATTTGGTAGTAATAGATACAAATCTGGAAGCGGCCCTGCCCTGGAAGAGCAATTTTATTTGGGTCAATTTCACACACTAATCCTTGACCTACACTCCTGAAATTTTACATTCAGTTACTTCTAGACCTTGTGTTTACACCCTGAAAATTTCAAATGTATAACTTAAAGCCTTCAAGAGTTTGAACAGAATAAAGTACTATAACATTTTTCCCTCCAAAATCAAATTTGGTAGTAATAGATGTAAATCTGGAATTATGGAAAGTAAGTTCATACCATTGCTGTGGCAACCGTTGTCATGGCAACCGTTGCTATGGCAACTGTTGCTATGGTTATAATTTATATGTCAACCGCTGCCATGGCAATGGGCAATTAGCATGCTAGCATTAGCATGCTAGCATTAGCATGCTAGCATTAGCATGCTAGCATTAGCATGCTAGCATTAGCATGCTAGCATTAGCATGCTAGCATGTTAGCATGTTAGCATGTTAGCATGCTAGCATGTTAGCATGTTAGCATGTTAGCATGTTAGCATGTTAGCATGTTAGCATGTTAGCATGTTAGCATGTTAGCATGCTAGCATGTTAGCATATTAGCATGTTAACATGTTAACATGTTAGCATGTTAGCATTAGCATGCTAGCATTACCATGCTAGCATTAGCTTGCTAGCATGTTAGCATGTTAACATGTTAGCATTAGCATGCTAGCATTAGGATGCTAATGCTAGCATGCTGTGCAACCGTTGCTGTGGCAACCGTTGCTGTGGCAACCGTTGCTATGGAAACCGTTGCTATGGAAACCGTTGCTGTGGCAACCGTTGCTATGGCAACCGTTGCTGTGGCAAACGTTGCTATGGTTATGGTTGATATGGCAACCATTGCATTGGCAACCGTTGCTATGGCAACCGTTGCTATGGGAACCGTTGCTATGGCAACAGTGGCTATGGTTACGTTGCTATGGCAACCGTTGCTATGGCAACCAATGGTATGGCAACCGTTGCCATGGCAACCGTTGCTATGGCAACCATTGCTATGTCAACCGTTGCCATGGCAATGGGCAATTAGCATGCTAGCATTAGCATGCTAGCATTAGCAAGCTAGCATTAGCATGCTAGCATTAGCATGCTAGCATGTTAGCATGTTAGCATGTTAGCATGTTAGCATGTTAGCATGTTAGCATGTTAGCATGTTAGCATGTTAACATGTTAGCATGTTAACATGTTAGCATGTTAACATGTTAGCATTAGCATGCTAGCATTAGCATGCTAGCATTAGCATGCTCGCATTAGCATGCTAGCATTAGCATACTAAATTTAGCATGCTAACATTAGCATACTAAATTTAGCATGCAAGCATTAGCATGTTAGCATTAGCATGTTAGCATGTTAGCATGTTAGCATGTTAGCATGTTAGCATGTTAGCATGTTAGCATGTTAGCATGTTAGCATGTTAGCATGTTAGCATGCTAGCATTAGCATGCTAACATTAGCATACTAAATTTAGCATGCTAGCATTAGCATGTTCGCATTAGCATGTTCGCATTAGCATGTTAGCATTAGCATGTTAGCATTAGCATGCTAGCATTAGCATGTTAGCATTAGCATGCTAGCATTAGCATGCTAGCTTTAGCATGCTAGCATTAGCATGCTAGCATTAACTTGCTATGGTACGGTTGATATGGCAACCGTTGCAATGGCAACCGTTGCTATGGCAACTGTTGTCATGGCAACCATTGCTATGGCAACCGTTGCCATGGCAACCGTTGCTATGGCAACCAATGTTATGGCAACCATTGCTATGGCAACCGTTGCTATGGCAACCGTTGCTATGGCAACCGTTGCTATGGCAACCAATGTTATGGCAACCGTTGCTGTGGCAACCAATGGTATGGCAACCGTTGCTATGGCAACCTAACATGTTAGCATGCTAGTATTAGCATGCTAGTATTAGCATGCTAGCATTAGCATGCTAGCATTAGCATGTTAGCATTAGCATGCTAGCATTAGCATGTTAGCATTAACATGCTAGCATTAGCATGCTAGCATTAGCATGCTAGCATTAGCATGCTAGCATAAGCATGCTAGCATTAGCATGCTAGCATTAGCATTTTTACATTAGCATACTAGCATTAGCATGCTAGCATTAGCATGCTAACATTAGCATACTGAATTTAGCATGCTAGCATTAGCATGTTAGCATGTTAGCATGTCAGCATGTCAGCATGTTAGCATGTTAGCATGTTATTATGTAAATATGCTAGCATTAGCATGCTAGCATTAGCATGTTAGCATTAGCATGCTAGCATTAGCATGCTAGCTTTAGCATGCTAGCATTAGCATGCTAGCATTAACTTGCTATGGTACGTTGATATGGCAACCGTTGCAATGGCAACCGTTGCTATGGCAACTGTTGTCATGGCAACCGTGTCTATGGCAAACAATGGTATGGCAACCATTGCTATGGCAACCGTTGCCATGGCAACCGTTGCTATGGCAACCAATGGTATGGCAACCATTGCTATGGCAACCGTTGCTATGGCAACCGTCGCTATGGCAACCAATGTTATGGCAACCTTTGCTATGGCAACCGTTGCCATGGCAACCGTTGCCATGGCAACTCCTGTTAACATGCTAACTCCTGTTAACCTGCTAACATGTTAACATGTTAGCATGTTAACATGTTAGCATGTTAACATGTTAGCATTAGCATGCTAGCATTAGCATGCTAGCATGTTAGCATGTTAACATGTTAGCATGTTAACATGTTAGCATGTTAACATGTTAGCATTAGCATGCTAGCATTAGCATGCTAGCATTAGGATGCTAATGCTAGCATGCTGTGCAACCGTTGCTGTGGCAACCGTTGCTATGGCAACCGTTGCTATGGCAACCGTTGCTATGGAAACCGTTGCTATGGCAACCGTTGCTATGGCAACCGTTGCTGTGGCAAACGTTGCTATGGTTACGGTTGCTATGGCAACCGTTGCTATGGCAACCGTTGCTATGGCAACCGTTGCTATGGCAACCGTTGATATGGCAACCGTTGATATGGTTACGGTTGATATGGCAACCATTGCTATGTCAACCAATGGTATGGCAACCGTTGCTATGGCAACCAATGGTATGGCAACCGTTGCTATGGCAACGGTTGCTATGGCAACCGTTGCTATGGCAACAGTTGCTATGGTTACGGTTGCTATGGCAACTGTTGCTATGGCAACTGTTGTCTTGGCAACCGTTGCTATGTCAACCGTTGTCATGGCAACCGTTGCTATGGCAACCAATTGTATGGCAACCGTTGCTATGGCAACCGTTTCTATGGCAACCGTTGCTATGGCAACCGTTGCCATGGCAACCGTTGCTATGGCAACCAATGGTATGGCAACCATTGCTATGGCAACTGTTGTATTGGCAACCGTTGCTATGGCAACCTAACATGTTAGCATGCTAGTATTAGCATGCTAGCATTAGCATGTTAGCATTATCATGCTAGCATTAGCATGTTAGCATTAGCATGTTAGCATTAGCATGCTAGCATTAGCATGCTAGCATTAGCATGTTAGCATTAGCATGCTAGCATTAGCATGCTAGCATGATAATGCTAATGCTAGCCCTGATGCATGCTAATCAATCATGTCCAAACGTTTAGGTGTGTTTTAGAACATGTTAGCATGCTAGCATTAGCATGCTAGCATTAGCACTTTTTCCCTCCAAAATCAAATTTGGTAGTAATAGATGTAAATATGGAAGAGGCCCTGCCCTGGAAGAGCAATTTTATTTGGGTCGATTTCACACACTTCCCCTTGACCTAGACTTCTGAAAATTTAGATTTAGTAACATTAAGACCTTATGTTTACACCCTGCAAATTTCATGTGTATAACTTAAAGGCTTCACGAGTTAGAACAGAATAGCAAATTCTACATTTACATCTATATTCCACATTCCACATTTTCATCTATATTCCAAATTCCACATTCCACATTCCACATTTACTATATTAGGGTTAGGGTTAGTCGAGTGCTTCGAGAGGAAGGTTAGCTCCTTCCTCCGGAAGTGGTTGGGCCTACCACGAAGCCTCAGCAGCATCGCCTTGTACGGGAGCAATAACAAACTAAAACTGCCCTTCAGTAGTTTGACTGAGGAGTTCATGGTAACCCGTGCGAGAGAGGTGCTGCTGTATAGGGACTCCAGCGACATCAAAGTCTCTTTGGCAGGCATAGAAGTGAGAACCAGCAGGAAGTGGAAGGCGCATGAGGCAGTCATCCAGGCTGAGGCACGGCTACGACACAGTGAGCTGGTGGGGACAGTGGCAGTTGGACGGGCAGGCCTTGGGAGCAACTCAAAACCTCTCTTCAGCAAGTCCAAGGGAAAGGAAAGGCGACAGCTGATCCAGCAGGAGGTCCGAGCAGGGGTGGAGGAAACGCGCTGCAGTAGGGCAGTGGGGATGTCACGGCAGGGCGCGTGGACCCAGTGGGAAGAGGCATCTGACAGGAAGATCTCTTGGTCAGAGCTATGGAGATCGGAGCCACACCGGATCAGGTTCCTTGTACAGTCGGTGTACGATGGACTCCCAAGCCCGTCCAACCTCTGCCAGTGGGGCTTGGCCGAGACTCCGCTATGTCCCCTCTGCCAGAAAGCTGGTTCGCTGGAACACATCCTGAGCTGCTGCCCCCGGGCACTTGGAGACGGGCGCCACTGCTGGCACCATGACCAAGTGTTGCGGGTCATAGCTGAAGCCATCGCCACAGGGATTTCCAGCAGCAAGCACCAGATACCAGCAAGGCAGTCCATCACCTTTGTTAGGGCTGGGGAGAAGCCAAAGCACCACCGGAGCCAGGTAGGGGGGCTGCTGGCAACAGCTTGGGACTGGCAGCTGAAGGTAGACCTATGGCAACAGCTCAAGTTCCCGCGGAACATCGCAGTGACCACACTCAGACCAGACATAGTCTTGGTCTCCAAAACAACAAGACAAGTGGTCCTGCTGGAACTGACTGTCCCCTGGGAAGACCGGATGTTGGAGGCATTTGAGAGAAAGAGGGCCAAGTACGAGGAGCTGATAAGCGAATGCCGGAATGCAGGGTGGAGGACCCGACTAAACCCCATTGAAGTTGGGTGCAGAGGCTTCGTTGGTCAGTCCCTCATCAGGGCACTCAAGATGTTGGGAGTCAAAGGGCTGCAAGGCAAAGGCAAGGCAAGGCAAATTTATTTGTATAGCACATTTCATGTACAGGACAACTCAAGGTGCTTTACACAAAAACAGAAACAGAAGAAAATTAAAATCATAAAGATGCATTAAAAGACAATTAAAATCAAGACATAAAAACATTTTAAAGCAAATAATAATCTAAGTAAAAGCTTCAGTGAACAATAATGTTTTCAGGCCTGATTTAAATGAACTGACAGAACAAGAAAGCCATCAGAAACATCTCCGATGCAGCAGAGAAGGCGTCAAGATGGCTGTGGATCAAGCGGGGGGATCCGTGGGCTACGCAGGCCACTTAGACACAAGCTGGGGCCTGATCAACCCTGGCTGGGTCACCTGGGTGAGGGTGTCTGTTGTGAGACCCGAAACACCCGATGACCCCAGGCTACAACACTGATGATGTGTCTAAGTTGCACCTAGAGTGTTTGTTAAAACTGTTGTCTGCTGATTTTACAAATAGTGAAAATAATTCAATGTACACATTCATATGATGCGAGTTTGCTTCATAAGTAAGGTTTAAAGAGTCAGGATAACAATGGCATATTTTAAGCACTTTATAAATTATGGTAATGTTAGTGGATATGTTTTGTACACATAGTGTGTAGCCTATATGATGAAAGCATCGGATGCCGAGGAGACTGGTATGGAGGGGGGGGGGGGGGCTGGCAAATGAAATATCGCTTAGGGCCCCAGTAAAGCTTGGGCTGGCCCTGCCGGTCAGTTCGCATTCATGTTACCCCGCAAAAAACAACCTTCTCCTGGCATGACCTTTAGAAATGTGCTGCTGGTTCTGATATCTATGTAGTAATAAAGATTAAAACATGAGACATAAATTAGTTTTCCATACATGTAACAGGCAGTTATTGGTCTGGGAAACTAATGCATTATTTATTACCAGGCAAATTGCGTTGGTTTTTGGTGAAATTAAGGGTAATCACTTTTGTTTTTATTTATTTAACTTGAATGTTTAACCAGAGTGTTATCTTTGTGCTTTCAGCCAAAATGTCTTTTGCCTGCAGAAACGGACTATAGTTGGTGTTATCGTGCAGTCAAAGTAAGCACTGGCAAGAGAGGAGGAGAGAGTGCAGCAGAGCCGAAGGTTTGACTCTAGTTGATAATTTTTCATTGTAAATATTGTTATTGTGAAATTGTTAAAATCTTTTTTATTTGTAATATTCAATCCAGGGAATGGAAGTGACATACAATAATTAACAGTGCAGTTGAATTTTAATTACCAGAAAAAGAACACTGCAACAAATTAATATACAATATATTAGTAATGCAGCTGACATTACATTAGCCAGAACACACACACACACACACACACACATATATATATATATATATATATATATATATATATATATATATATATATATATATATATATATATATATATATATATATATATATATATATATATATAGCAAGCAAGTCTAGCAAGTCCGTACTACCAAGTACGCAAGTACGGACTTAGGGTACTTGGTATTGAGAAACAGCCAATATAACCGGCTTTCTACTGTCTTGACGTTTAACAGGAAGTTCGGTCACGCTCCTCTGACGTATGTCCGCTGTATGTCACGTGACCAGAGGAGCCGCGAGAGTTGGTTGTGTTTAACATGAATGGAGGAAAAAAGTAACATGATAAATATTACTGTTAAAACACGATTGTCTTTCGAATTTACCATTACATTTTAAGTCTCGCACAAAGTAACAGGGTTATATCCATCAATGCGTGCCTTTCCCTGGTTTTCCTTGAGTGTTTCATCTTCGGAAACGGCAATTTAGCTAAAACTTACAACGGAGATCAGCACAATTCAGTAAGTAAACATGGAAAGTTTAAATTAGTATTTTTCTAGCACTTAAACTGAGGCAGTCACTTAATATTTAGACTAAATATTTATGTACATGTAGAAAGTAATAGGATATAAAGTTAAATATGTCAAATGTTGTGCTCTTACCTCTTGTGCCAATGTACCCCTACTCAGAATATATACATGTGAGCATAATTTCGAATATTTATTACATATTTATGACTTTTTTCATAATTATTACTTTTTTAATCTCGTAATTAGGACTCATCCCATAATGTCCACTTTTCCCTCATAATTCTGACTTTTAAGCTCATATTTATGATTTTAAAAAATCACAATTATAATTGGTTTAATTATAGATTTATTTCACAATTATGACTTTTTACTTCATCATTTTGAGGTTTTTTTTTACCCCATAATTATGCCTCATCCCATGATGTCGAACCTTTTCTCATAATTGTGACTGTTATGTCATAATGATGAATTTTTATTTAAGAATTTAAACTTTTCCTTATAATTTCGGTTTTTTGATGTCATGATTGTGGATTTCGCTGCCAGGGGAATCAATTCTGAGCAGGGATACATGTGTTTTTGACAATGACATTATTATAAATTACCTGTTTGAAGGCTTTTTTTGTTCTTGTAACTGGAAATGATGATGATGATGATAACACAGTTCCATTAGAAGCACTGCCAACGCAGATAAAGCAGAATATAAAACATTTAAAAGTGTCCATAGCATTTATCAGATGAGTAACTCAATTATGTTGCTGTTAAAACTGAGAATTAAATAACAGTAAAATATATACAGTATATATGCATATTCAAATACTGCAAACATAGTTTTCAGTATTTTAATGTAAGATATGTACAGTATTTGCCTCCATGTTAATTGAACATCTTGTTTTCCACTGTGTGCTCCTAGATAACATTTATTTGACTGCGTTCATGTGAATTCAGCCATTCATGTTATAATTTGCTCTTTTTGTTCTTTCTGTCTGTGTCTTAGGACGGATGAGTGGGGAAGAATTGAGGAGCGGTTCATGGAGAGGAGGAGGAGAAAGAGGGGGATGGAGAGGAGGAGAAAGAGGAGGATGGAGAGGGGGGTCTAGAGGAGGAGAAAGAGGAAGATGGAGAGGAGGAGAAAGAGGAGGATGGAGAGGAGGAGAAAGAGGAGGATGGAGAGGAGGAGAAAGAGGAGGATGGAGAGGAGGAGAAAGAGGAGGATGGAGAGGAGGAGAAAGAGGGGGATGGAGAGGAGGAGAAAGAGGAAGCTCTGCAGGACCCGGCTCAAGAGGAGGAGGGAGAGGGATAGGTGGATCAGGAAACCATACCATGACTTCTTCAAGAGGTTAGCTGTACATATTCTTTTGTCCAAGGTGTGAAAAGTTTATGTCAAAACAAAACATCAACAAGGCAGTCAGAGACAGCAGACCTCCACCAAGGCTTGATTTTCATTCACATGTGACGTGATGGAGCCATAGGTGTTGACTAAGGCCGTAACAGTATATGTATTCGTACTGAACCATTGAAAACAGATGTTGGGTTCGGTACAACCCTATACTGAACGAATACAGTCTGTTTGCATGTGACCATGTTCATATCATACAGAGGTGACGGTAGAAAAATTACTGGAGGTGGAACAACACAGTTTACTTCTACTTCCTCATACATGTCCATGACACGGTGATGAGGCGTCTGTGATTGGCTCAGAATGTGTGAAGGAACCCCCATCCCCATCCCCTCTGGCTCTGTGTGTGCTTACCATCCCAGAGTAACATCCAGCTAGGTTTGGTGACGTCACTTGTTTTGAAAACGTGCAGTAAAAAAATCAAGGCTTTATTTCTACAGAGACACATGAACCAGTTTGATCCAACAGTTTTTTATAGTTTGTGCAGCAGCTACTGTGGTGCCGTCTTCTCTTGTAGATGCTAATGCTAATGCTACTTCAGATTGGCTGCAATGGGGGAGGGGCTTAACCCCAGGTGGGTGGGGCCAATGTCCTGGTGACGTGTAGTGGACAGACTTTTACTGAGTGTCTGGTTGCTATGAATGATGGTAAATCCATCCAGTGGAGGGGACACACCACACAGCAAAGGCAGCATGTGTTGGTAACTCGAGGTGACCCATCAGATTTCAAAAGGAGAAAAGTGGAAAAGTTGTTTTCAGTGGAGCGACACCTTTAAGGTGTTGGAACATTTTTTTACGACTACTTTTATATTTAATTTTTTTGGTCTAATAAATACTGTGCTCAGAAAGAAAATAGTTTTTCATTTCGTTTCCACACTGTACTGAAAATGAACTGAACCGTGACTTCAAAACTGAGGTGTGTACCGAATCGTGGCTTTTGTGTACCGTTCACCCCTAGTGTTGACCCATCTGATGTCTGAAGATGAGATCATGTGAATGCAAAAACCCACCAGATTCTATCTTGTCTGAATCCTGAGATATTACCACTGATGTGTTTTAACTGTTGACCTTTAGTGTGACCTTGACCTTTGGCCTCTATTGCTTAAAATCTAATGGGTTCTTCCTTGACCCATTATTTATCATTCCTGAAAGTTTCATCAAAATATGTTCAAAACTTTTTGCGTAATCCTACTGACAGACAGACTCAAATGTAATACGTCCTTGGTGGAGGTAACAATCCATTACATGCAGTCAGACATTAATGTGAGTCAGTACAGAGTCCATCATTATTTGTGATAATTTCACATAGATAACGTAATGTTATTTTTTTGTTACAACATTTTAGCTTATACATTAGAAACACATTGAACAAACTTTAGTTCTTTCTTGTTTGCTTTTGCAGTTCTTTGTCAGTCCACTTTAGACATATTATGTCCCTACAAAGGATGGACACTTTACTTCACAGAAGGTAAGCATGTGTTTCTTTTTATATTTACACTGACAAATGATCACAGTTTAAAAAATATAGGGATTTGTGTGTGTGTGTGTGTGTGTCTGTGTGTGTGCAGGGTTCATAGAGAACTCACCCTCTGTGGAGAAAATCAAGGTTTTTGAGAAATATTTCTCTTCCAAGATTCACCTTCATGACAAGGTCAGTCTTTGTTTTATTGCAGTTTTATGTCCTGCAGTCAATCAGTATATTCATTAATTCATTCTTCAATGATATTTTCAATGTTAAAAGTAGGGTAGGAGGTCTTGGAAGACGTTTTATGTTGAAAGTATCCACACCCATGCCTCTTGGTCAGCCCACCCCTCTAAACCACACCTTCAAAAATACATCAACACTCTTCTGTCTGGAGCGATTGCTGAGGTTCACCAACATTCACCACAACTCAACATCAATTATAATAAATAAGAAAACAATAATCAATATTTATCAGTTTGTGTCACATGAAGCTTAGCTAACAAAAGGTTTAGAAGAATGAAATAAACACAGTGGGAAAACTAAGAGATAATTCAATTCAAAAGACTTAATTTATCCCAAAGGGCAATTTAAAAACAGTGTAAGTGCCAGTACAAAAATATAAAGATTAATAAGTAAAATGACACATTAAATAACAATTAAATAATAAAAAAGAAAAAGGGAAAAAAATCACCATGGAACAACAGACAGTCTTGATGTAACTGGAATTACAAACTGCACTGGGAGGTGGTGAAGTGTAGGTGTCATTATTTGAAAATTGATTGCGTTTGTGGAACTGAGAAGAATCTTTCAGTATTCAGAAGACGTCTGAGGAGGAAGACCCAAATGGTCCATTGTCCAGTGCACAGTTAAACACTCTGGAAAGACACTATTACGTTACATTGTTTTTAAAACCATAGTCCAGGATTTGATTATAAATCTGTATGTAACAGTAAAGTTTAGACTACTAACATGTTGGTGCAACAAAGTCATGAATTTCCATAGCGTATCAGCAATCGACTATTTCAGCCTTCCTCTTAAGAATTAAGAGGCTGTAGATCAGTAACTGTGGACACACTATCTGAGGACATGAAGACCTCAGGACATTTGGGTTTGTCTTTAGGGACCCTCTACTTACTACCATGTAAGTGTGATGTTGTTCTAAACTTTAGAAGAGTTAGTCTAAAAATAGAGAAAAGGACATGTTCTAATCATTTCCATGTTAACACAGTTTAGACCAAAACAACAATATATGAATTCTTCAATGTTCATCCAAATGGTGTGATTTTAATGTCAACTATATGTATGTACTCCTAATCATTTTACTGCAGATAATCCCTTTAAATTTTCTTTTTACTGTGTGTTTGACAGTTTTCAGTTTTCTTTCTGTTTTGTGTTGTTGTCGTCTCAGATGCTTTGATCACTTACACATGTGATTGATTCATCTGTGAATGTTTCCAAATCCATGACACATAAAAGTGTAATTTAGACAAAAGTGTTGATGTGCAGGATGAGATTGAGCGTCAAGGCAGTGTGCTGGTAGATTATACGGAATTGATAGGAGCCAAAGTGGTGCAGGAAACACTTCCAGAACTAAGCACTGAGCTGAAGGAACAACCAGACTTGATCCTCAACTGTCTGGGAGTGGCTATTCACCAGGTACCCAACACAAACTCTGCACTAATAGTATCCGCACACAGTCACTGCAGCACATACAATGGTGGAAACTTTAGGGTTTTTTCCACCTCATGCATTTGTGATATATTGGATTAAAAATTGATTTGAGTGCCTTTGTTGTGATTTCATATAAAATACAATAAAACTGAATGCTGCTCCAGTAAAGTGCTTCAGTCACACATGCATCACATTACACATGTTTGTAATATAATAAATACAATAACAGTGTTAAAAAGATAGAACTAAAAATACTTAACTAGTATTCACAGAATGTCTAACCCCGCCCTTAATTTGTTCCAATCTCTAGTTTCTATGACAACCTGTTCTTGAATTTGAGCCAATAATGTGATTTTGAACTTTCTACGACCTTGACCTTTGACCTTTTGCAATATTGATAATTTGGTTATATGTATATATGTGTCAGTGTGTGTAATATTATGATAATATATCTAGTATTGATTAAGTTATAGCGTGATATGTCTATGTTTGACACACACAGTGTTACACAAGTTAATTTTGACAAGTCACCTTTGACCTCCAGAGATCTGAATAACTATTCGTCTTAGGTGACAACAACAATTACTAGAATTGTATAAATCTTCATTCTTCATCATTTGGTACCAATCTGAAAGTTCTGTGACCCTCTGTTCTTGAGTTATAACCTGTAATGTGATTTTGACCTATTAGTTCATTGTGACCTTGACCTTTGACCTTTACTCAAATGGATCATTGCATCCGATGCACATTAGCTATATATATATATATATATATATATATATATATATATATATATATATATACAGTATATATATATATATACAGTATATATATATACAGTATATATATATATATATATATATATATATATATATATATATATACAGTATATATATATATATATATATATATATATATATATATATATATATATATATATACAGTATATATATATATATATATATATATATATATATATATATATATATATATATATATATGCCCATGTAATTTCATGGTGATATCTACAGTATTCAGTCTTTCCTCTAGGATTTTTTTTTCTGCAGCGGGGGGGCAGGCGCGCTGGGGAGTCGTAGCAGCGTAAACAAATGACACAGATTTAATTAATTATTAGAATTATTAGACTATTAACAACCAAATGGTATAATGAAAACAAACCAAAAAATAAGTCAAACTAACGTTTAATAATAATAATAATTGTTATTATCATAATAATGTAAATAAATATTTCAGTGGCAAAGTTTGCACCCGGCCTGAAAGCACCAGAACCTCCTAGGGAAAAGTTCTAAGGTTCTTTGATCAAATTCTGCCAGGCCTGGCCCATTGATACTGAGCAGCATCCAGAACATTCCTATAAGGACAGAGTAACATTGAATTAATTTTATTTAAAAGAAATATTGCAAAGTAATAATGGAAAAAAAGTTCAAGACTCACCATTGTCTGTATGGTGAATGAAATCTGATGTTTTTTTTACCCATTTAGGGTCCCACCCTGACAGCCTGTGTTTTCCACCTTTTCTTCCATCACTCCTCCCTGACTAACGTTAGATAATTTACACTTGCATTTAATTACAAATGTGAACATAACTTACGATATGATAATGATACCTGTCATTGCCACAGAGACATATCATACTATAACTCAATGAATACTGTAGATATCACCATGAAATTACATGGACATATATATATATATATATATATATATATATATATATATATATATATATATATATATATATATATATATATATATATATATATATATATAGCTAATGCACATCAGATGCATTTGCATTTGAGTCAAGGTCAAAGGTAAAGGTCACAATTAACTCAAAGGTCAAAATCACATTATTGGCTCTAATTCAAGAACAGGTTGTCGTAGAAATTGGAGATTGTCACAAAATAGAGGCGAGATTAGACATTCTCGGAATACTAATTGAGTTATAGCATGATATGTCTCTGTGGACACACACACACACAGACACACACAAGGTGATTACAATAATCTCACCCAACCAATGTTAGGCGATTATTAAAAAAAACTTAAATAAATAATTAAAAACTAAAAAAAAAAAAAAAAACCTCTATAAAGCTAACCTAGCATGGCTTTAGCTGTAAGGTAAAAGACAAAGACTTTCACTGGGATCAAATGACACTGATGTCTGCTCTGTTCATGTCGGCTCAGGTCTTAACTAAAGATTTGGAGAAGCAGGCTGCAAAACTTCAGGGGGCGGAGCTTCCTGTAGCCACACCTATCATCAATATCCCTCACATTAGTGCAAGGTGAAAACACCAGCTGTTTTTTGTTTTTTTCCCCGCTCAAATCTTGGACCTTAATAGTTGAAAAAGAATAAAGACAGGTTGACGTGAATAGCTAACATCCTGAATATTCCTCCTGTCTGACTTTAAAGGCTGTATAATTATGAACCTCTGATTCCACTGAGGATGCTGCGTGCCAGTGTGTTTGGTCGGCTGGTGTGTGTGAGGGGCACCATTGTCAGAGTGAGCAACATCAGACCTCGGTGTGTTCGGATGGCCTTCAAGTGTCTGGGCTGCTCTCACATTCAATCTTTGCCGCTGCAACATGGGAAATACGCCACTCCCACAAAGGTACACATGCACACAACTCACCATGCAATGTCTTTACACAACTACAACAAGCATAAATAAAGATAATATACTGTACATACATTACATACAAAATTATACACGCAACAATACAGTTTAAATGATACGTTTCTACTAGGGCTGTCAGATGATTCAAATTTGTAATCAGATTAATCACAAGGTTGCTTTGGATTAATTTAAATTCATCATGATCAAAACACTTTATGTCGTTCGACTGTTCTGTCTGTCTTTTTTTTTTACTAAAAAAAATGCAGAGAAAAAGAAGCTGCTAACATCTACGAAAACTTACAAAAATATAAACTGACTAAAAAAGTGAATAAAAATCCTTAATATATTCACAACCTCTTCTAAAATACAGGAAAAAACACCAAAATCACCAAAATCTGATAAAATATCACAAAAATATAAATAAATATGCAGTTAACATACCTTCAACAGTTTAAACTAGATCAGTGGAAGAGCTCAGAACTCAGTGAAGCAGCACCAGTCTGCACTAATGCTAACACATTAAACTAGATCAGTGGTAGAGTTCAGACCTTAGTAAAGCGGCACCAGTCTGCCAAGGTTTGGATCTGGATGTTCAAAACTTATTTATAAACTAGTGTTCTGTGTTCACTAAGCATTTATTTTATGGGTCATTAACAATCCTTTAGAGGGTTTAAAAAATTCAAAGAAATCCTTGGCCCTATTTTTCACATATGTCCATTTCAATATTCGACCACGTATGACGTCACTCTGACGTTATGTGACGTCGTACAACGACCAAATTTCACATGTTAGATCTAATGTTAAATATGAAGTGCAAAATATTGTGTGACTTAACTAAATATGTCAATAATCATTTTATCTCATCATCTGAACCCGCTCTATCCTCACTAGGGTCTGTGGGGGTTTAATCCAGCTACAGTGGGCAAAGGCACAGTAATAATAATAATAATGGATTGGATTTATAAATTTATTTTTGCTTACTCAAAGTGCTTATTAGTGACACATTATTCATTCACTCTCACATACTCCCTCTGGTGGTGGTAAACTACATATGTATCCACAGTTGTCCTGGAGCAGACTGACAGAAGACTGGGCCTATGGCCCCTCCCACTGCCACCAAACATTTGTACACCAGTGTGAGTGACACTGGAGGCAGGAAGGTGACGTGTCTTTGCCCAAGGACACAACAGACTGACTAAGACAGAGTGAGACCCTTCAGTTACTGGACGACCCGCTCTACCAACTAAACCATGACCAGCCCATGGCTCAGTACTAAGGGTCAATTTTTGAGTTTTTTAAGTTTATCGGCATCAGCTGATTCGCATGCAGTTTCATACAATAATAATTATACATATAAAATTACAGAGAAAGGGTTTGTTGTTTTTAACAGAACAAAGGAAGTGGAATGAATTTAAATATGTTTGTAAAATGGGATGTGATTCTATAAGTTCTATTTGGTCCCAGTCCTTTTTTGACTGTTGGACATTTGTGTGTGTCTTATTGTTGGACATGTGTGTGTATCTTACTGTTGGACGTGTGTGTGTCTTAGTGTCTCCAGCCAGAGTGTCGCAGTCGTACTTTTGAGCCCTGCCGTAGTTCACCTCTAACACAGACTGTGGATTGGCAGATCACCAAGTAAGTTAACAATGAATTTCTACAAATAAAGGTTGTTGGATGATCAATGGGATGGCATCAGTATGATTAGGGTGTCAGCTTGTGTGGTTATTAGGCTAGTAAACAATATTGTATTTAAGTAAATTCTGAGAATGTGACATTACCATCATCAAACACAACTTGTATGTCAAATTATTTAATACAACTTACGTGTGTTTGATATTTTCTGTAGGTCAGTATTAGCTTGGTGAGATACGTAATGTCTATGAGGGAATGGATGACGTATCTACCTACGTACCTAACCTACCTCCCTATCTACCTCCCTACCTACCTACCTACCTATCTATCCTCCCTACTTCCCTACCTACCTACCTACCTACCTACCTACCTATCTATCCTCCCTACTTCCCTACCTACCTACCTACCTATCTATCCTCCCTCTTGACCAAATATGGTCATGACTAGCTGTGTTTCCATTACAGTTTTTCACAAAACAAGAGCAGCATTTCTAAAATTTCGACAATGTATGTTTGTGCTTTTAACACATTTTCATTGGTAGTTGTTCGAGGCAGGAGCGTCGTAACTCTCGTAAGATCCCATCAGATTTCACTGCTGGAAAATGGATGTCCAAAACCTGTTGTATCCAGGTGTCTTCATGGTTACAGTGACTGGGTTGCCCTGTCAGTTTTCAACAGAAGACACAGACTACAGGCGATGGTTCATAGATGAAGTCCTTATGTGGGGTCAAAGGGCACAAATCCTGGATTTCTGGGAGAGGATAGTGAACAATGAATTTACTGATGAACTGTACATTTCAGAATGACTGGAGACACATTCAGTGACCGTGTGATGATGTTGAGCCTCATGTTACACCAGACATTTCATGCCCTTGGGACCCAGCCATCTGGATAGCCTGCAGTTAATGAGAAACATATGTCTGGATTTTTTTCTGTGCTAGTTATTTATTTAGCTAGCATGGTTTGTCATCAACATGCTGAAAAAGTAGATGTTTGCTCGATCATAGAGCCATTATGTGTCTAATAGAACAGGAATCACACTTTACATCATTGAGTAGAACAGACGAAGAAGAAGTTTTTGGAACAGACATACGTGAACATGAACCCAGACAAGGAAGTGACAGTTCAGTGATAAGTGTGTTTGAGGAGCCCAAATACAAGAGTTGGTTATCAAAAACAAGGTGTGAATATGAAGAGCTATGTAAAGTTTGTGGCAAAGACATGGCGTTAGGAACAATGACGCTCACATGAAAGGATTAAAGCATACACACTCTGCTGCTAGTCAGACAACAACGGTCCTCATGACAATGTTCACCCCAATGCTCACAAATGACAACACAGCTTTAACTTTAGTGTCAAGTGCTTTAGCTGCATTCACCCCAACTGTTATGCTAAAGGAAGAAATACTGTGCGTTCAACCGTTATGCTAAGGGCAGAAATACTGTGGGTTCAACCGCTATGCTAAGGGTATAAATACTGTGGGTTCAACCGCTATGCTAAGGGTATAAATACTGTGGGTTCAACCGCTATGCTAAAGGCAGAAATACTGTGTGTTCAACCGTTATATGAAAGGTAGAAATACTGTGGGTTCAACCATTACGCTAAAGGCAGAAATACTGTGGGTTCAACCGCTATGCTAAGGGTATAAATACTGTGGGTTCAACCACTATGCTAAAGGTATAAATACTGTGGGTTCAACTGCTATGTGCACAGACTCTGTAATGGAAACACAGATACCAACTCTTTAAAAGTGAGTTCACATCAGCTGAAATGAAAATTTTAGGTTGGGGAATGGTACAACCAATGGATGATGAAATGCCACCTGTGACCTTTGACCCTTGCTTATAATGTCTGTCAAAACAGTGTTTGTCTAGAAAAGTGTAAAGGACCGTGTTTGTGGTAAAATGAGTTTTTCCATGCGCCTGCAGAGTCCAGGAGTTGATGAGTGGAGAACAGAGGGAGGCTGGACGAATCCCTCGCACTGTGGAGTGTCACCTGACCTCTGACCTCTGTGATAGTTGTGTCCCTGGTGACACTGTCACTGTCACTGGGATCGTTCGAGTAACCAAGGATGGTATGTGTAACCAGAATAAAACATACTGTAACTAAAGAAGCACTGGGAGAGTGTAAACTCTCCCAAGCCAGATCAGCCCCCACCCTTTCACTTTTGTGAGTGTCTGTGTGTGTGTGTCTGTCTGTGTGTGTGTGTGTCTCTGTGTGTGTATCTGTCTGTCTTTGGCTGAATCTAATTTCTCCCCTTATTCCTTCCCCTCCGTTTTGTGCGTCCGCATGTAGGGTCAGGGGTAAAGGGGAGAGGCATTATACTCCTTCAAACACAGATTTTCCAGAGTCAGACTCCAAACAGAGGGGTACGAATTTACTACAATACACTACGTTCCAAATTATTATGCAAATTATGTTTTTGTTTGATTTTCCAAAATACTTGATGCAAATGACGATCAGCATAATTTTCAAGTCATTAGCTGCTGAATTTTATTTCAAATGTTAATGAACAAAACTAATGAAAACAGTATTTAAAAAATAAATAAAATGCACTGTTCCAAATTATTATGCACAACATAGTTTCAAGACATTTTCTAGTTTGTAAAGAACTGAAAACAATAATTTGTTGAATTTACAGCAATATAAGGTCATGTTTACTAAAATAAAAAGCTATTACAATCCAAAACATCTTAACAGGTCAAGTTCCATGTTAACATAGGACCCCTTATTTGATAGCAGCTTCACAGTTCTTGCATCCATAGAACTTGTGAGTTTCTGGACAGTTTCTGCTTGAGATCTTTTGCTTGAGGATGCTCCAGAGATTCCAGCCCAAAACATGACTCCGCCACCTCCTTGCTGACGTCACAGCCTTGTTGGGACATGGTGGCCATGCACCAACCATCCACTACTCCATCCATCTGGACCATCCAGGGTTGCACAGCACTCATCAGTGAACAGGACTGTTTGAAACTTGCTCTTCATGTATCTCTGGGCCACTGCAGCTGTTTGTGCTTGTGAGCATTGTTTAGGGGGGGGGTCGAATAGAAGGTTTATGCAGAACTGCAACCCTCTGGAGGATCCTACACCTTGATGTTCATGGGACTCCAGGGACACCAGCAGCTTCAAATACCTGTTTGCTGCTTTGTAATGGCATTTTAGCAGCTGCTCTGTTAACCCAGCGTGTTTGTCGAGCAGAAACCTTCCTTATTTTGCCTTTATCTGCACGAACTCGTGTGTGCTCTGAATCAGCCACAAATCTCTTAATGGTACGATGATCACGCTTAAGTTTTCGTGAAATATCTAAGGTTTTCATACCTTGTCCAAGGCATTCAACTATTTCACGCTATTCAGCAGCAGAGAGATCCTTTTTCTTTCCCATATTGTTTGAAAATGGTGGTCTGCTTAATAATGTGGAACATTCTTCTTAAGTAGTTTTTCCTTTACTTGGGCTCACCTGGCCAACTAATTATCACAGGTGTATATGATTGATTTCAGTGATCCACAGCACCCTGAGACACAATACCATCCATGAGTTTAACTAAAAACACAGGATTTAATCTTTATGACACTCAAATACAATTTGTATAATAATTTGGAATGCAGTGTACAATGTGAATCCTTTTAAAAATGGCGGCATCTACGACAGAAGTACACAAATATAGTATTTTTAATTAACATCTATGAAAGAAGTACACAAATGTAGTATTTTTAATTAACATCTATGACAGAAGTACACAAATGTAGTATTTTTAATTAACATCTACGACAGAAGTAGACAAATGTAATATTTTAAATTCATATCTATGACAGAAGAACACAAATGTAGTATTTTTAATTAACATCTATGACAGATGTACATAAATGTAGTATTTTTCATTAACAGTTTTCAGTTGTTATAATTGCTGTATATAGTTTAATATTGTCATAATGTGTTAATGATCATATTCTCCATAAAATCTCTATTTAAAGGTGTAGTAATGGGTGGATGTATAGAACTACTGTGATTGGACACAGATATTAGTAAAAAAGTAGAACGACACAACTACAGCAGTAGACATGTTTGTTTAGTTGTGGTTAACGCTGAGGTTTTTAGTGAGGTTTTTTTTATTGCAATAAAACAGAGACAATTCCATGGTCATGTGACAGTTAAGGTGAGAGGAGGTGACTGATACAAGTTAATAAATAATAAGAGTGAATTTATCAACAATAACAAGGAAAAAAAATAAACAAACAAATAGGGCAAGAGGAATATAAGTCAAATAATATTTAGAAGTTTAATATTATTATGTATACATTTTAAAGAGCTGAAAAGAGAGGTAATTTCTAAAATAAAAGCATTATTATTTTAACATTTCTGTTTATGAATGAAGAACTTAATTTGTAAAATATAAAAATTAAATAAAATTCACCAGATAAATCCTCAGGGTTTTCATATTAAAAGAAAATATGTTTAAGAGTGAAAATATAATGTCTCTGCTATAAAAAGATTAAAACTAAGGTCTGTAAGAAATTGTTTAATAATATTAAAGTGTAATGTGAAAGTTTTTTTCATCCTTAAATTAATACTTAGTATTTTTCATAAATTTATTTTAAGGTAAATTACTTTATTAGTCATTATACAATGAGATTTGTCCTCTGCATTTAACCTGTCCTTCATGCCGTTGGGGCACCTTTAAGGAGCAGTGGGCAGCCATGGGCGGCGCCCGGGGACTCATCTCCAGCTGGAGAGTCAGGCTCATGGTCAGGATCACCTGGCTGGAGGATTTTGCCCTAACAAACATATTTTTGGGTGATGGGGGAAACCGGAACACCTGGAGGAAACCCATCCAGACAAGGGGAGAGAAACATGCAAACACAGAAAGGCCTGTATGGTCCGGGAAACAAACCCGGGCCTTCTTGCTGTGAGGCAAGAGCGCTAACAACTCAGCCACCATGCCACCTGTGTGAAAATGACCATGATCCATGAACCATATCTTCATATAATTACATTAAAACGTGCTGGACGTACAGGACGTGGAGTTATTCCTTTCCCGCAGGGGATACGACATGGGAGGTGAATGTATAATGATGGATGCGCTGAATTCTACGTTGTGGGTATACAAGTAGAAGTTGAGGTAGCTGTTAGTGAGATATAGTGAGAGTATTTTAAGAGTGAAGATGGTGAATTATTGTGTTTGTGTTGGTTGTGTGAACTGCAGCCTGTCAGGACATTGTGTTCATCATTTTCCTAGTAGAGAAAGTAAGAACTTTTGGCCAGTTGTCCGTCTGCGTTTTATGGAGATGAAGACTTCACAGCTGCATCTGTCACCAGTCACTGGTTCATTTGTGGATGTAATTTTACTCTAGAGTGGTATCATCCTGTGGATGTGATGGAGTATGAGATGGTTTGATGTAGACTACGTACTAGCATTAGGTAAGACATTTACCATGATTTGTTTTCATTTTCACAGTTGCCGCGACAGCCTATCACCATAGTAACAGAGCAGTTAACTATGTTCAAAGTATGTATAAAGTAATGATGGTAGTTAAAGCATAGTATGAACAACATAGTCTGTTAAACTATTGAGCGTATGAAGACATTAACCATGTTTAGATGTGTAAGTCCCATTCTGGAAGTAGCATTAGCAACTGGCTAAGTGCTACCCATGAGTACCTTGGGTGTCACAGCTTCACAAGGATGCATTTTGCATTTAGTAAGACAAAATGTTGTTGTCCCTAAAAAAGAACAGCTACATACATAGGTGTTTACTGAAAAAACAAACCCAAAAGGATTAACCATGACAGTACATTTGTTACGCTAAGAAGGTAAACTTGCCCGATGTAAACTCATAGCATTAGCCACTATGCTACTACTGCATTCACCAGGTATTTTGGCCAATTCACCACTGATTATTAAGCTCTATCTCCCTCCATTGCCCATCATTCCTGTGTATATCCTTCTCTCTATTTCCCTGGCCTCTCTCTCTCCACTGTGGTTCATAATTACAGGGCTGTGGTCCATCGTAAATACTATCTGCTCTTGTCTCCTCCATGTTGTCAGTATACACCGTAGTTAGCTTGATCTTGTGGGCTGCCTCCTGCTGTGTAACTTTCAGCCACTCCCCGTTTTTGGGCTGGGACACTGTTTCTTCACATTTTTGGTTAAAAACTTGTTTATTGCGATGTTGAATTGCAGTTTCTTTATCGACATCCTGATACTTTATCATTTATCCATGCATGTTTCCCTTTAACGTCTTGCTTGTAGCCCCCACAGACCCTAGTAACACCCCTGAAGATGACACATTTTTCACATTACAGTATTTTTAACAAAAAAAACCTCATGTTATATTCAGGTCAATATGATCAAAATAAAATGAATATAAAATCCTGTGTCAACATTTATCATCTATATTTTTTTTTAACACAGGAACTCACAAAGGAAACAAGGACCAGTGTTTGTTCCTACTCTACATTGAAGCTACTTCAGTCAGTAACACTAAAGGTACAACATCAGCATCTGAACTGATGAAGATAGATTTTGTACTCTTTTATTTTCATCTAACAGCTTTTTTTGAGTTTCTTTTAATGGCATTGAATGTTTAGGTCAACAGTCCAAGTCTGGGGATCAAGGGTCAGTGGATCGTTCCGGAGGGGAGGACTTCAGTCTGAAGGAGCTGTATGCGATCCAGGAGATCCAGTCCCAGCCGGACCTGCTGAGACTGTTAGTCCAGTAAGTTACAGATTTACACACATACACCCATGGAGAGTGAATATTAGTGGAGAAGTGTGCAGGTACTAGGATTCACAAAACAACTTTGAATGAATACATGCACAGATTTATATCCTTGTTACTTTTCTTCCCCATCTTTCACTTTAATCTTTTGGGTCATAATTCATTCTTAGTCTTTAGTTACTTTTAGTTTTTCACAAATCATTTTTGTTATTACCAGTCATACTACTAGTCATAGTAAGTTATAGTACCAGTTATAGTACCAGTCATAATACCAGTCATAGTAACAGTCATCATAGTACCAGTTATAGAACGAGTCGTAGTACCAGTCATGGTACCAGTTATAGTACCAGTCATAGTACCAGTTACAGTACCAATCGTAGTACCTGTCATAGTACCAGTCGTGGTTAGGGTCTGGTCCAAATATGTCTCCATTCTTTTCATTGGTTGTTGACTGTGGTTGTCCGGCCTCCTCCTTACATTGATTGGTCAGTCAGATAATTGTGACATTGACGACTGCAGTGCTGTTCTAAAAGTTGAACTATTTCAGAAATTTCGTCTTGGTTTTGTTTGTGGACGAACACGCACATTGTCACAGTTATGGTCAGTGTTTTTAGAACAGCTGTGTCGGCTCATCATCATCACATCTTTGTTATGAGGGGAAAAAGGGTTGACCACCAACATATTTAGTCTCTACAAAATTAACACTGGCTTATATACAAGTTTATTAACTTTCGAAAGTTGTAAAATGGTTAACAGTCTTCTACTTCTTGACACAACTGTCAGGATGAATGGATTAATTAAGGATAAAGTAGCTGCAAATCTGTCTGGCCCCATGAGGGTGTGTAATGATTAATAATAATAATTAAGTTTGTCTCATAGCCATGTGCACTTTCTCTTCTTTCCTTTCAGTTCCTTGTGTCCTGTCATCTATGGACATCTGGTGAGTGACATTATCACAATCCCATTATTTTTACACAAAACAAAAACCTTGCAGCTGTGGTTTCCAGAATAATTCCTGTTAAAACACAATATATTTACAGAGTAACATGTAGATTTAACACTGAACATGAACAGTAAATGTCTCTTACACAGACCTACAGGTGTCCACAGTATTTTCTACATCCATCAGGACTAAACTGGGAGCAGATGAGGGTTCAGTGTCTTCTTAAAGACACTTCAACACGTGAACAGTCAGATCTAGGATTCAAACTCCCAACCCTTTGGTCAGTGGACGACATCCTCTAAAAACTGAACCACAAACACCTGTTATTTTATAGATTTAAAATCTTAAATGGTTAAATGTTTATTTCTTTATTATGTCCACAAAGGAGGTTATGTTTTTACCTCACGTTTGTTTTGTTAGTAAGATAACTCAAAACGTTATGGACAGATTTCAATGAAACTTTCACAGATGATTAATAATGTGTCAAGGTAGAAACCATTAAATTTTGATCTGTAAAGGTCAAGGTGACAGTGAAGGTCAACAGTTCAAACACATCAGTGGTGATATCTCAGAAAATCCAGACCAGATAGTGTCAGGTATTTTTTGTCATTCACTTCGTCTGACCTTCTGACCTTCTGACCTCAGATGAGATAACACCGATAAGCTCCATGACGTCACATAAAGACGTCATATGACGTCAGCCCAAGGGTATATTTGGTAAATGTATGACCTTTACCTTAAAGCAGGTTATTGACATATTTAGTTAAATCAGACAATATCTTGTGCTTCATATTTAACATTAGATCTAACATGTGACATTTGGTCGTTGTGCGACGTCACATAACGTCAGAGTGACGTCATACGTGGTCGAATATTGAAATGGACATATGTGAAAAACAGGACCCAGGATTTCTGGGAATGTTTTTAAACTCTCTAAGGGATTGTTAATAACCCATAAAATGGTTAGTGAACACAGAACACTAGTTTATAAATAAGTTCTGAACATCCAGATCCAAACCTTGGCAGATGAAATGTGTTAGCGTTAGCGTTAGCACAGACTGGTGCTGCTTCACTGAGGTCTGAGCTCTACCACTGATCAAATTTAATGTGTTAACATTAGCGTTAGCACAGACTGGTGCTGCTTCACTGAGGTCTGAACTCTACCACTGATCAAATTTAATGTGTTAACATTAGCGCAGACTGGTGCTGCTTCACTGAGGTCTGAGCTCTACCACTGATCTAATCAGCTAAATTTGATTTAATTATTAACAGAAGCATCTTCTCGAATGAAGAAAATTCGGGCTCGAATTTTTACTTCCAGTTTTTTTATGGAAATGGAAGAAGGATCGGCTACAGATGTCATTAGAGATTTTCAGAGAAAGTATTGCCACCTATCACAGAGCAGTAAAGGATGTTAAAGGACAATATTTATCCAGTCTCATCAGTCGCAGCAGCCTCTGTCCTGGAATTTTGTTTAACCCTTGTGCGGTCCTTCGGGTCAAAGAGACCCGGTGGCTCACAAATGTACCTTTTTATACGTACTGTAGGATGCCATTGCTTACTACTGAAAACAGTAATATATCCTTGGGGGGTGGGGTGATGAGTCTATGGAACTGAACTTTGGAATCTGGGTTTTTAAGACCCGATTGTAGGACACAGCCAGTGTGCCTTTTACGAAGGACCGCACAAGGGTTAACACTATTAGCTCTGTCATAAATCCTGTGTCTGTTACTCTAATTGATGCATCTGAACACACCTACAATGCATTCAAAAAATATGTTCTGGATAAGGTTTCATCTATTAGACCAGGGTTCCCCAGTTAGATTTCATCAAGGGCCAAATTCTGACCTGGGCACCAAGCCAAGGGCCACAGCACCTGTCGTGCACACGGCATTGGGGAGGGGGGCGCCACAACAGCCCCACCCCAGTGACAATACAGATAATAATGTTGAATCTGCACTTATCGTGAATTATAACATTATTAGTTGTGCCTGAGATTCAGGAATACTATTTGTCAAGGTCACACAAAGACAAATTGCACCCTGGAAACAAAAGTTGAGAACCATTTACTCAAAATAAATATTTCGTTATTACAATCTGCTTAGAAAGTTGACAGATTTATAACAGCAGCTAGTTAACTCAAAATAAAATTAAAAAAATTTACTTTCCTACTCTGCTGGAACAAATCAACAGTAATACAGCTGTAACAGCAGCCAGTTGGACATACTTAAATAATGAATACTAATATATATATATATATATATATATATATATATATATATATATATAAAAATGTAAAAAAAAATTTCCTCTCGCCCCACGTGGGCGGTGTCTCCTTCAGGCTCGGGTCCTCTACCAGAGGCCTGGGAGCCTGAGGGTTCTGCGCAGGATCTTAGCTGTTCCTAGCAATGCGCTCTTTTGTACAGAGATCTCTGATGTTGTTCCTGGTATCTGCTGGAGCCATTCTCCCAGCTTGGGGGTCACTGCCCCTAATGCTCCGATCACTACTGGTACCACTGTTGCCTTCACACTCCACATTTTCTCTAACTCCTCTTTCAGCCCTTGGTATTTCTCAAGCTTCTCATGTTCTTTCTTTCTGATGTTGCTATCACTGGGGACTGCTACATCTATCACCACCACTGTCTTCTCATGTTTATCCACCACCACTATGTCAGGCTGATTGGCCATCACCATCTTGTCAGTCTGGATCTGGAAGTCCCACAGGATCTTGGCCTGTTTGTTCTCTGTCACCTTTGGGGGGTTCTCCCATCTTGACCCTGGGACCTCCAGTCCATACTCTTTACAGATGTTCCTGTACAGTATGCCCGCTACCTGGTTATGCCTCTCCATGTATGCCTTGCCTGCCAGCATCTTACACCCTGCTGTGATGTGCTGGACTGTTTCAGGGGCTTCTCTACACAGCCTACACCTGGGGTCCTGTCTGATGTGGTAGACCCCGGCCTCTATTGCTCTGGTGTTCAGGGCTTGTTCTTGTGCAGCCATGAGTAGCGCCTCTGTGCTGTCCTTTAGTCCAGCCTTTTCCAGCCACTGGTATGTCTTTTCCATATCAGCCACTTCCTCAATTTGTCGATGGTACACGCCATGCAAGGGTTTGTCCCTCCATGATAGCCCCTCTGGTTCCTCGACCTTACTGGGCTTTTGTTGCCTGAGGCATTCACTTAGCAGTTGGTCACTGGGGGCCATTTTCTTGATGTATTCCTGGAGGTTCGCCGTTTCCTCCTGGACAGTAGTTCTGACACTTACTAGTCCTCGGCCCCCTTCCTTTCGCTTAGTGTACAGCCTCAGGACACTGGACTTGGGGTGGAACCCTCCATGCATGGTAAGGAGTTTCCTTGTCTTGATATCAGTGGCTTGTATTTCTTCCAGTGGCCAGGATATTATCCCAGCTGGGTATCTGATTACTGGCAGGGCATAGTGGTTAATGGCATGGATCTTATTTTTGCCGTTCAGCTGACTTTTCAGGACCTGTCTTACCCACTGCAGGTATTTGGCTGTGGCTGACTTCCGAGCTGCCTCCTCATGATTACCATTTGTCTGTGGGATCCCTAGGTATTTGTAACTTTCCTGCACATCTGTGATATTCCCTTCAGGTAGGTCAACCCCTTCAGTTGTGATCACCTTTCCTCTTCTAGATATCATCCGCCCACATTTATCTAGTCCGAATGACATCCCAATGTCTTTGCTGTAGATCCGGGTGAGGTGAATTAGGGAATCAATGTCACGCTCATTCTTGGCATACAGCTTGAAGTCATCCATGTAGAGGAGGTGGTTGATGGATTTTCCACGTCGGAACTGGTATCCGAAGCCACTCTTTGAGATGATCTGGCTGAGGGGGTTTAGGCCTATGCAGAACAGCAGGGGGGACAGAGCATCTCCTTGGTAAATGCCGCATCTGATGTTCACCTGTGCAATTGGCTTTGAGTTGGCCTCCAGAGTTGTCTTCCACAGCCTCATTGAGTTCTGGATGAACTCTCTTAGTGTCCTGTTGATGTTATACAGTTTTAAGCATTCCAGTATCCATGTATGTGGCATTGAGTCATAGGCTTTCTTGTAATCAATCCAGGCAGTGCACAGGTTGGTGTTCCTCGTCTTGCAATCTCGGGCAATTGCCCTGTCAACCAGTAGCTGGTGTTTGGCTCCCCTGGTGTTGTTGCCTATTCCTTTCTGTGCTCTGCTCATGTATTGCTCCATGTGCCTACTCATCTTAGTCGCAATGATGCCTGATAGAAGCTTCCATGTGGTGCTGAGGCAGGTTATAGGCCGGTAGTTAAATGGTATTGTTGCCTTCTGGGGGTCCTTCATTATGAGGACTGTCCGGCCCTGGGTTAGCCACTCTGGGTGGTTTCCCGATATCAGCAGCTGGTTCATCTGTGCTGCTAGGCGTTCATGGAGTGCTGTCAGTTTCTTAAGCCAGTAGGTATGAATCATGTCGGGCCCTGGTGCTGTCCAGCTCTTCATTTTGGACACTCTGGTTTGGATGTCTGCTAGTGTGATGACTCCTGGGTCTTGTTCTGGGAGTTGGCTGTGCTCTGCCTGTAAGTCTGTCAGCCATTGGGCATTGGTGTTATGTGTTGCCTCCTTCTCCCAGATGCTCTTCCAGTATTGCTCAGTTTCAGCCCTAGGTGGGTCCGTTGTCACCTTGTCCCCCTGCCATTGAGAGTAGACCTTAGCTGGGTTGGTGGAGAACACCTGGTTTATTCTCCTGGCCTCTACCTCTCTTGTGTATCTCTTTAGGCAGGTAGCTAGTGCTGTGAGCCTTTGCTTAGCAGTCTCCAGTGCCTCAGCTGTGGACAGTTTGTTGTATTTCTTGGGCAGTTTTCCTCACATTTAACCAATAGGAAATTTTCAGTAATGATAAATGTTTTTTCATCCTCAGTTGTCCCCCTCTCCTTTGGTGTGCCTCAAGGATCTGTTTTCGGGCCTATTTTATTTTCACTGTATATGCTGCTGCTTGGTCAACTAATTTCTAATCACAACATCAACTTTCATTTTTATGCAGATGACCTCCAGATTTACGGACCTGTGATTCTGAGTGATCATTCTGAGTGATCCCCTCAATAACTGTCTTCACAACATCAGACAGTGGCTCTCCCTGAATGTCCTTCACTTAAATGAAGGAAAAACAGAGTATGTTCTTTTTAGCCCTGACTCAACTAACATTTCAGCCAACTTTAACCCTGTAACACCTCAGTTTGCTCATACTGTCAGAAACCTGGGTGTTATTTTTGACAAATTTTTAAAATACAACAAACATGTGAGTTCAGTGGTAAAGGCCAGTTTCTTCCAACTAAGGCTCCTGGCAAAAGTCAAACATTTTCTATCTCATGCTGACCTAGAAAAAGTTATACATGCTTTTATGAGCTGAATTTTGGACTACTGTAATGTCCTTTAGACTGGACTAAACCACTGTCTCCTCCATCATCTACAGCTGGTACTAAATGGTTCTTCTATCCAACACATCTAAACACTCTCACATCAGCCCAGTTCTACCTTCTCTTCACTGACTCCAGTACAGTTCAGAGTATAGTTCACAGTTCTATTATACATCTTCAAGGCCATCAATGGTCTAGCCCCGCCCTACCTCACTGAACTTCTAACCATCCATAAACCAGTCAGGGCGCTGCACTCTTCAGATCACATCTCTTGGGCTGTCCCCAAATCCAAATATAAAAAATATGGTGATGGATTGTTTGCAGTTTTTGGCCCAAGGGTGTGGAATGTTCTTCCAGAACAACTACGATCAATGACTGAGCTAGAGCTGTTTTGAAATCTGAGTTAAAAACATATTTATTTAGGCAAGTGTTTTGACATGTAGTCGACTGTCCATGTCTGTTTTATGTTGTTGCTGTGGTTTTACAACTTTTTTTTATCTTTGGTGTTATCTTGGTTTTATAATTATTACTTGTTTTTATCTCCTTTTGGAAAGCGCCTTGTGCAGCTTTTGGTGTTGCATGGTGCTATATAAATAAAAATGTATTGATTGATTGATGTTAGGGTTTTATTGCATTTTGTTGTTAATTCTACGCTCATGTTTTACAGTGAAGCATGAAATATAGAAAATAACAATTTTAAAGAGAAATTCAAAGTATTTAAGTGGAGTTCTTTCATTTACACCTGTTCAACAGGGCATTTTCCCTCTAGTTGGACATAATTTCCTTTCTGGTGTCTCCTCAGCTTGTCAAAGCTGCTTTAGTCTTGGCGTTGTTTGGAGGTCGACAGAAAAACACAGACAAGAACAGCGTCCCGGTCAGAGGAGACCCCCACATCCTGATGGTGGGAGACCCTGGACTGGGAAAGAGTCAGATGCTACAGGTAAAACTCTGGAAGTAGTTATTTATTTTTCTGATCTGCATTTCTGGAAAATAAAATGCATGGAGTTCATGAATCTACAATCTTAATTGACATTAAAAGAAATTATGTGCTATAATAATGCTTTTCTTTCAACTGCTTTGTCCTGCTGTGTAATCATTTTTGCTTAAAACTGATTTACATATTATAGTCTTAAACCAAATTCAGTTATTATTTTTCTTATTATAGCTTTTTTTAACCAGGAAAAAGTTAATTGAGATCAAGACTCTCCTGAGTGAAGATGCCTATGTATGAAAACAACACTGTGTATTACTATTTTTGTTTTCTAGGCAGTGTGTAATGTGGCGCCCAGAGGAATCTACGTATGTGGAAACAGCACCAGCACCACAGGTAAGTCTGTATAAACTAACCAGTCTGCCTATTAACAATCAATCAGTTAAAAGTTTATTTATACTAACATTTTATAACAACATAAAAGAAGACCAAAGTGCTCTACATCTAAGACATAAGTATCATATTTTCCACACTATAAAGCACACTTGACCGTAAGGTGTATTAATTGTGAGATAAAAAATTTAAATTATGACATAAAAAGTACAAATTGTGAGATAAAAAGTCAAAATTATGAGATAAAAAAATAAAAATTGTGAGATAAAAAGTCAAAATCATGAGAATAAAAAGGCAAAATTATGAGATAAAAATTCCAAGTCAGTAAGCACAACCAAAATTGATGTATATGTATAGAGGATGCTCTGGATTATAAGGTGCACTGTCGTTTTTGGAATAAATGAAAGTATTTTAACTGCGCCACATAGTCTGGAAAATACAGTAAAACACAGGATAAGACAAGTCAAACAAATATAATTAAAATATGTATAAGACAATAAAACAATAACAGATAAAAAAAGACCACGACTTTAGGCTAAAAATGGCACAGTTCTATTGGTTAAAAGCCAGTGTAAAAAGGTGGGTTTTTAAACTTGGACTTAAATAAGGACAGGTCACTAAAGTCTCGAGCAGGGGTGGGCAACTCCAGGCCTCGAGGGCCAGTATCCTGCAAGTTTTGGATGTTTCCCTCTTCCATCACACCTGGAAGCCATTACATCATTATCAGGTTTCTGTAGAGCTGGATGATGAGCTGATCATTAATTGAATCAGGTGTGCTGGAAAAGGGAAATATCGAAAACATGCAGGATTCCGGCCCTCGAGGACCGGAGTTGCTCAACCCTGGTCTAGAGGCAGCAAGTTCCACAGTAGAGTTGAAGCAACGGCAAAAGAACAACCACCCCAGTGTTTGGAATGAGACCTGTGGATGTCTACCAGTATCAGTCAATCTGGTCATTAGTCTTTACTACCAGAGTCAGTCAGTCTGGTTATTAGTCTTTACTACCAGAGTCAGTCAGTGTAGTCATTAGTCTTTACTACCAGAGTCAGTCAGTCTGGTTATTAGTCTTTACTACCAGAGTCAGTCAGTGGAGTCATTAGTCTTCACTACCAGAGTCAGTCAGTGTAGTCATTAGTCTTTACTACCAGAGTCAGTCAGTCTGGTTATTAGTCTTTACTACCAGAGTCAGTCAGTCTTGTCATTAGTCTTTACTACCAGAGTCAGTCAGTGGAGTCATTAGTCTTTACTACCAGAGTCAGTCAGTGTAGTCATTAGTCTTTTCTACCAGAGTCAGTTAGTTTGGTCATTAGTCTTTACTACCAGAGTCAGTCAGTCTTGTCATTAGTCTTTACTACCAGAGTCAGTCAGTCTTGTCATTAGTCTTTACTACCAGAGTCAGTCAGTCTTGTCATTAGTCTTTACTACCAGAGTCAGTCAGTCTGGTCATTAGTCTTCACTACCAGAGTCAGTCAGTGGAGTCATTAGTCTTTACTACCAGAGTCAGTCAGTGTAGTCATTAGTCTTTTCTACCAGAGTCAGTTAGTTTGGTCATTAGTCTTTACTACCAGAGTCAGTCAGTCTTGTCATTAGTCTTTACTACCAGAGTCAGTCAGTCTTGTCATTAGTCTTTACTACCAGAGTCAGTCAGTCTTGTCATTAGTCTTTACTACCAGAGTCAGTCAGTCTGGTCATTAGTCTTCACTACCAGAGTCAGTCAGTCTGGTCATTAGTCTTTACTACCAGAGTCAGTCAGTCTGGTTATTAGTCTTTACTACCAGAGTCAATCAGTCTGGTTATTAGTCTTTACTACCAGAATCAGTCAGTCTTGTCAGTCTGGTTATTAGTCTTTACTACCAGAATCAGTCAGTCTTGTCATTAGTCTTTACTACCAGAGTCAGTTAGTTTGGTCATTAGTCTTTACTACCAGAGTCAGTCAGTCTTGTCATTAGTCTTTACTACCAGAGTCAGTCAGTGTAGTCATTAGTCTTTACTACCAGAGTCAGTTAGTTTGGTCATTAGTCTTTTCTACCAGAGTCAGTCAGTCTTGTCATTAGCCTTTACTACCAGAGTCAGTCAGTGTAGTCATTAGTCTTTTCTACCAGAGTCAGTTAGTTTGGTCATTAGTCTTTTCTACCAGAGTCAGTCAGTGTAGTCATTAGTCTTCACTACCAGAGTCAGTCAGTGTAGTCATTAGTCTTTACTACCAGAGTCAGTCAGTGTAGTCATTAGTCTTTACTACCAGAGTCAGTCAGTCTGGTCATTAGTCTTTACATTGACATATATTCAGTTGAGAAGCTCTTGTTTCTTCAGGGCTTACAGTAACGTTATCTCGGGACTCAGGCACAGGGGACTTTGCTCTGGAGGCCGGTGCCTTGGTACTGGCAGACCAAGGTAGGAATGAAATTTTTATTTATATCATCACATGTTTATTTCGAACCTGCAAACACAGATTACAGTTAAATGACAACTGGACAGCCACAAAAAGATCACATGGTTGGAAAAGGAGGTGGAATTCCACTGCCTGAAAACATCAAACTACATTAATACAAAACAATACACAACAACATATTTCCCTTTATGTCTAATTATCTTTAGGTCTGTGCTGCATTGATGAGTTTGATAAGTTGGGGAACCAGCAGCAGGCTCTATTAGAAGCTATGGAGCAGCAGTCTGTGAGTCTGGCTAAAGCTGGAATAGTTTCCTCTCTGCCTGCTCGAACCTCAGTCATAGCTGCTGCCAATCCCATTGGGGGTCATTACAACAGAGGCAAGACTGTCTCTGAAAACCTCAAGTAAGTTTCACTCAACATTACATCATTTACCAAAGAATATCTAAAACAGGAGTTTTGTGGAAAACTGAACTTCCTCTAAAAGACTTCGAGGGCTAAGGACATGATCAGACCTTAATGTTCTTTTCTGCTCTTTATTAGACATTTGTTTCTACAAGAGTTTGTGGCATTTCTACTTGTTGGTCAGGGAAAAGACAGGGAATGTTAATTCAGACTTAGAGTGGGAACACTGTGTGAGTCTATATGAATAACGATTAATAAAGTTGAGTATTTTTACTTTTAGAATGGGTTCTGCTCTACTGTCTCGCTTTGACGTGGTCTTCCTCCTCTTGGATATCCCTGATGAGTCACATGACCGCCACCTGTCCGAACACGTCATGGCAAACAGAGCAGGGAAAGGCACAGCCACTAGTGCCATGGTTACCAGAACCAACAGCCAGTTAGAAACCTCCGTCCTGTTGGAACACACGGACATGCCACTGTCAGAACGTCTGCAGGTAAAAGTTGTTCTAAAGTTTCCGCTACATGGTCTCAGCTCTACTCCATTCTACTAAGGGACCTCGTTCTATTCCTTGAGAGTTTCCATACAGATACGATCATAGCATGTTTCTCACCAGGAATTTTGTACACCGTAAGGGTAACTGGTCACTTCATTAAATCTGGCGAGTGGCTGGTCCAGATGTCTGCCAATGAGCATCACGCAGATGCTTCAAATGAATCAGTGTATCATTAGTTATTCAAAATAAAACCGAAAATAAGACAACGAAACAACAACTCCTTCTTATCTTATTTTTGGTTTTATTATGAAAAATGAATGAATGAATGATACACAGATTCAAATGCTGGTGATTTTGTTTACTACACATGGCATCGCTGAAACAACCCAACATCTCCATTGTAACTCTGAGATTGGAAGCAGCTCTTAATTTTAGGTGTGAACGGGTCATTGGACAGGAAAGAACGGCTGAGGTGAGGAGACATAAATTAACCTAAGTAGATCCCCGGGGATAAAAACAACCACACATAGTGTTATATGTCAAGATAACCTTCACAGCAACAACTGCCCCAAAAAAGAAGTTTTCTCACATACATGTTTACTGCCGGAATGTTTACAGTAGTTCCGCTGTACTTTCAAAAATTACCACTCTGGCCAACTGTCAGTGGAGCTCGACGTACCACGAATTAACCAATGGCTGTGTGAGTTGCTACCACAAAATGCAACAAAGTCATGAATTTCCAGAGTGTCTCAACAATCCACTCTTTCGGGCTGTCTTCTGAATCCAGAGGTCCATGTCTGTAGATCAGTAACTGTGGACACACTATCTGAGGACATGAAGACCTCAGGACACTTGGGTTTCTCTTTAGGGACCCTCTACTTACTACCACGGAAGTGTGATGTTGTTCTAAACTTTAGAAGAGTTAGTCTAAAAATAGAGAAAAAGACATGTTCTAATCACTTCCATGTTAAGCCAAGGCAAATGTATTTGTATATCACATTTCATGGACAGGACAATTCAAGGTGCTTACATAAAACATATAAGAAAATTTAAATGATTAAGATTCATTAAAAGACAATTAAAATAAGAGACATAAAAACATTTAAAATACAAATAATAATAATAATAATACATTTGTATAGCGCTTTTCATTGCACTCAAAGACGCTTTACATGCAGTAAAAACAGAACAATAAGAGTCCAACAACAATAAAAACATACAAGAACAAACAGAGCAATCACAAATTAAAGCAGACAGAATAAAAGCAATCAAACATTAAAAGCAATCTTGTATAAATGAGTTTTTAAAAGGGATTTAAAAGTGTTGAGGTCAGAACAGTGACGGATGGTTAAGGGGAGTGAGTTCCAGAGGTTTGGGTTGACTACAGAAAAGGCTCTGTCCCCCCAGGTTCGGTGCTTGGTTTTGGGCGGTGGAGCGAGGAAGTGGGCAGAAGAGGATCGGAGGCTGCGGGAGGGGACATGAGGTGTTCGGAGGTCAGTGAGATAGGCGGGGCCTGGTGATGGAGGGCTTTATGGGTGAGGAGGAGGATCTTAAATGTGATTCTATGTTTGAGGGGCGGGGACAGTGAAGGTGTTGGAGGACAGGAGTGATGTGATGGCGTGAGCGGGAGTGGGTGAGGAGACGAGCTGCAGAGTTCTGGATGAACTGGAGTTTATTGAAGTGTTTGGAGGGTAAACCATAGTGAAGGCTATTGCAGTAGTCAAGTCTGGAGGTGATGAAAGCGTGAATAAGTGTTTCTGCGGTGGAGAGGGAGAGAGATGGACGGATACGGGCTATGTTTTTGAGGTGAAGAAAGGATGTTTTGGTGACCTGTTTGATGTGTTGTGTGAAGCTGAGGGTACTGTTGAATATGATGCCAAAGTTGCGACTGTGGAGAGAGGGAGTTAGGGAAGTCTTGTCAAAGGAGACACATGTGGGAGGGATGGATTGGGTGAGGGATCGGGGGCCAATGATTAGGAGGTCAGATTTTTCACTGTTGAGTTTGAGGTAGTTGGTTTGCATCCAGGTTTTTATTTCAGAGATGCAGTTGGAGAGGGAGGAGAGGGTGGAGGAAGTGATGGTTTTGGAGGTGGAGTTGAATGTCATCAGCATAACAATGGAATTGTAGGCCGTGGTGTCTGAAGATATCGCCAAGGGGGAGGATGTAGATGATGAAAAGTAGGGGACCAAGCACCGAACCTTGGGGGGCAGTGGAGGAGGACAGATTGTTGATGTGTATGAACTGTTGACGGTTGGTGAGGTAGGAAGTGAACCAGGTCAGTCCCGTGCCAGTGATGTTTGTTTTTTGGAGACGAGAAAGGAGGATGGAATGGTGGATGGTGCCAAAGGCAGCAGTGAGGTCCAGGAGGATAAGGATGTTGATGTGGCCAGAGTCAGCAGAGAGGAGGTCATTTGTGATTTTGATAAGGGCTGTTTCAAATGGTGTGATTTTAATGTCGATTATATGTATGTACCCCTAATCATCTAAAACATAAACTGAACTGAATTTTACTGCAGATAATCACTTTAAGTAATGAAAAGACAATCACAAAACATTCATCTGTTGGAGAATCATTCATAACAAACATGATGGTGTGTGTGTTTGTGTTTAAAGGTTCCTACAGGGGACATTGTAGACCCCATTCCAGCATGCTTATTACGGAAGTATATCAGCTATGCTCGTCAGTACGTCCTTCCATCATTGTCTCCTGAAGCAGCACAAACCCTTCAGACCTTCTACTTGTCCCTCAGATCCCAGTCTCAGTCTGCAGACTCCACACCCATCACCACACGACAACTGGAGTCTTTAATTAGACTCACTGAGGTACCGACTGTGTTTCTGTGACAATCATACATTATAATGTTCAATCCGAGTATTCACAGAAGGCCGGATCTCACCCCTATTTTCTCCCAATCTCCAGTTTCTATTGTTTTGGAAAAGTAAGAAAATTTCATCAGATTAGATATATTTTCATAGCCAAGCACCAGTGAGATGTTTACACTATAACGCTAAAGTCCTCTTATTGTCTTTGGATGAATACCATTATCATTTAAACTGCAGTTTAAATACAAGCCAAAGTCAGCTCTTTAGTTCATCAAACAAAGAAACATTGAGAACAGTGTTTCCCAACCCTGGTCCTCAAAGTCCATTGTCCAGCATGTTTTAAATGTTTCTCTCCCCAACCTGATTCAAATGATCTGCCTATCATCCAGCTCTGCAGAAGAATGATAATGACCATCAGGTGTGGTCAAAGAGGGAAGCATCTAAAACATGCAGGATAGTGTGCCTCGAGGACCAGGGTTGGGAAACACTGATTTAGAACATAGTCAGGAATCAGAAACTTCTCAGTTCGAGGAAGGAGAAAACAGAATGTCTGCATCTGAGCAGTCACACAGGTTCTCTCATCTGCCCAGCTCGACTGTCTCCATTTATTGCAAAACTTCAAAGGATTTTACATACATCAAACAGAGATTTACCATAGCAATACAAAAGACAAACAAGAAGTTTAATTACAACTTCAATCAATCAATTTATTTATATAGCACTTTTCATACATGAATGAATCTCAAAGATCCAAAAAGACATCTGTTAGCATCAGTTAAAGTTAACATCTGTACCACTATAAACTTCAACAAAGACCACAGATAACAATCTGTGGGACAGTCATCTTGTACATTTTCTCGTCCTTGATTCTAACATAACTCATCACGTATTCCCCCGGAGTCTCCTTGAGAACATCTTATCTGATCATTTCCCATAGGTTACAAATGAAGACTAAACAATTACCCCCAAAAGGCATTCTAAACAGGTATTTATTACAGGTTACAGCTGCTGCGCTATGAGACAGTCATGTTCTCTTGCTTTATACAACAACAGAATAAGAAAACCCTATACATTTAAGACTTTAACATTTTAATATAACAACCTAGTTTTTAAACACACTATGACAACCTGTTCTTGAATTACCTTTCTGTTAAATGTGACCTTGGCCTTTGACCTTTTGCAATATTGATAATTTGGTTATATGTATATATGTGTCAGTGTGTGTAATATTATGATAATATATCCAGTATTGATTAAGTTATAGCGTGATATGTCTGTTTGACTCCTCTTCTCTTTCCTTTTCCTCTTCTCCTTTTTCTCTTTTCTTTCCTTTTCCTCTTTTTCCTCTTGTCCTTCCTTTTCCTTTTCCTTTTCCTTTTCCTCTTCTCTTTCTTTTTCCTCTTCTCTTTCTTTTCTTTTTCCTCTTCTCTTTCCTTTTCCTCTTCTCTTTCCTTTTCCTCCTCCTTTTTCTTCCTCTCTTACTTCCTTTGTAAATTACTACAGTAGTACCTGTACATTAGTGCAAATATTTTCTCTTAAATATCCAGAGTAATTCTCCTTCAACTACAGCAGATGGCGCTATAAGTCTATAAGTATTCAACACTGGTGTTAACCTGAGCACTGCCAAATAATGGACCCTGTTTCAAGTTTATTTTCTGGCATTATATAATGATCAGATGAATTGTTACCCACTTTATGTATTGGTATATTTATGAAGTGTCATTTTATTTTTATTTTTTAGGCAAGAGCCAGACTGGACCTGAGAGAAACAGCTTCCAAGACTGACGCTGAAGATGTGATTGAAATAATGAAATACAGGTAAAAGTACAGAGTATACTTATATATCCTTATAGAATTCATAGTGTGTATAATATCCTACTGTTGAAGATGTAAATGTTAAATAATGTAGGGTTAAGGTTAGATGATTTTTAAGACAATTCAAAGCAAGTGGCATATGCAGTATATTCAGTGGAAGTAAACGATGTTGGTGTGTGTGTGGTTGTGTTTTTCAGTCTGGTGGATACATACTCAGATGGTCTGGGCAATCTGGACTTTGAACGCTCTCAGCTTGGGTCAGGCATGAGTCAGCGCAGCGCTGGAAAGAAACTGATCAACGCTCTGCACACACATGCTCAGAGGACCAGTCAGAAACAGTTTGACATCCACGCAATGCGTTCTGTGGCTGAAAAACTGAATATAAAGGTTAAAGCTCTAACATACACAGACTGAAAAACTGAATATAAAGGTTAAAGCGCCAACATAAAGAGTTTAGAAGTTTAGAAGATTCCAAAAACAGAAACAGGTTTTCACACATAAACATAATTACACATATAAACATAATAAGAACCACACCATTAGTGGGACGAAAACACCAGTTTTATTTTAAAGCAGCTATAACATATATAATCAGTTAATGTATGTTGTGAAATGAAGCAAATAAAAATTAACTGTTGAAATGCAAATATAATGTCGAACATGAAATGATGAATGTTAACCCCACAAATGGAATACAAATGTACAGCTTTTAACATAATATAATACGTTTCCCATAAATGAAATAACGAGGGTGACCAGATGTCCCATATTACACACCATTTCATGCTTTTTCATTCTCTTTACCCCGTCATGCAATTATGGTTTTATTGGTAATTATATTATATCTGTGACCCGCGCTGTCCAAACCACAACCAATGAGAAAACAGTAGGTCAACATAAATGAGGTAAATGAGAATGGAAAAAATAGTGACATCTGGTCACCCTAGAAATAGCAGTCACCTGCAAATTTAATGCCTATAAATGTAACGCTTACAAGCGTAACGCCTACAAATGTAACTCCCTACAAATGTAACGCTTACAAGCGTAACGCCTACAAATGTAACTCCCTACAAATGTAACTCCCTACAAATGTAACGCTTACAAGCGTAACGCCTACAAATGTAACTCCCTACAAATGTAATGCCTACAAATGTAACTCTTACAAATGTAACTCCTACAAATGTAACTCCTACAAATGTAACTCCTACAAATGTAACGCGTACAAATGTAACACCTACAAACGTAACACCTACAAACGTAACGCCTACAAACGTAACGCCTACAAACGTAGCGCCTACAAACGTAGCGCCTACAAACGTAGCGCCTACAAACGTAGCGCCTACAGACGTAACGCGCATAAACATAGCGCCTACAAACGTAATGCCTACAAATGTAACGCTTACAAATATAACTCCTACAAATGTAACTCCTACAAATGTAACTCCTACAAATGTAACTCCTACAAATGTAACGCTTACAAATGTAACTCCTATAAATGTAACTCCTACAAATGTAACGCTTACAAATCTAACTCCTATAAATTTAATACTTACAAATGTAACGCCTACAAATGTAACTTCTAAAAATGTAATGCCTACAAATGTGACGCGTATAAACGTAACGCCTACAAACGTAACGCCTACAAACGTAACGCCTACAAACGTAACGCCTACAAACGTAACGCCTACAAACGTAACGCCTACAAACGTAACGCCTACAAACGTAACGCCTACAAACGTAACGCCTACAAATGTAATGGGTACAAATGTAACGCTTACAAATGTAACTCCTACAAATATAATGCTTACAAATGTAACTCCTACAACTGTAATACTTATAAATGTAACGCTTACAAATTTAAAGCATACAAATGTAACTCCTACAAATGTAACGCTTACAAATCTAACTCCTATAAATGCAATACTTACAAATGTAACGCCTACAAATGTAACTTCTAAAAATGTAATGCCTACAAATGTGACGCGTACAAACGTAACACCTACAAACGTAACACGTACAAATGTAGCGCTGACAAACGTAACGCCTACAAAAGTAACACCTACAAATGTAAAGCCTACAAATGTAATGGGTACAAATGTAACACTTACAAATTTAACTCCTACAAATATAATGCTTACAAATGTAACGCTTACAAATGTAACTCCAACAATTGTAACGCTTACAAATGTAAAGCTTACAAATATAAAGCTTACAAATATAACTCCTACAAATGTAACACTTACAAATGTAATGCTTACAAATGTAACTCCTACAAATGTAACGCTTACAAATCTAACTCCTATAAATGCAATACTTACAAATGTAACGCCTACAAATGTAACTTCTAAAAATGTAATGCCTACAAATGTAACGCCTACAAATGTAATGCTTACAAATGTAACTCCTACAAATGTAATGCTTACAAATGTAACTCCTACAAATGTAACGCCTACAAATGTAACTCCTACAAATGTAACTCCTACAAATGTTACTCCTACAAATGTAATGCTTACAAATGTAACGCCTACAAATGTAACTCCTACAAATGTAACGCCTACAAATGTAACTCCTACAAATGTAACTCCTACAAATGTAACTCCTACAAATGTAACGCTTACAAATCTAACTCCTATAAATGCAATACTTACAAATGTAACGCCTACAAATGTAACTTCTAAAAATGTAATGCCTACAAATGTAACTTCTAAAAATGTAATGCTTACAAATGTAACGCCTACAAATGTAATGCTTACAAATGTAACTCCTACAAATGTAATGCTTACAAATGTAACACCTACAAACGTAACACCTACAAATGTAACGCCTACAAATGTAACTCCTACAAATGTAACTCCTACAAATGTAACTCCTACAAATGTAACTCCTACAAATGTAACGCTTACAAATCTAACTCCTATAAATGCAATACTTACAAATGTAACGCCTACAAATGTAACTTCTAAAAATGTAATGCCTACAAATGTAACGCCTACAAATGTAATGCTTACAAATGTAACTCCTACAAATGTAATGCTTACAAATGTAACACCTACAAACGTAACACCTACAAACGTAACGCCTACAAACGTAACGCCTACAAACGTAACGCCTACAAACGTAGCGCCTACAAACGTAGCGCCTACAAACGTAGCGCCTACAAACGTAGCGCCTACAAACGTAGCGCCTACAAACGTAGCGCCTACAGACGTAACGCGCATAAACATAGCGCCTACAAACGTAATGCCTACAAATGTAACGCTTACAAATATAACTCCTACAAATGTAACTCCTACAAATGTAACTCCTACAAATGTAACGCTTACAAATGTAACTCCTATAAATGTAACTCCTACAAATGTAATGCTTACAAATCTAACTCCTATAAATTTAATACTTACAAATGTAACGCCTACAAATGTAACTTCTAAAAATGTAATGCCTACAAATGTGACGCGTATAAACGTAACGCCTACAAACGTAACGCCTACAAACGTAACGCCTACAAACGTAACGCCTACAAATGTAATGGGTACAAATGTAACGCTTACAAATGTAACTCCTACAAATATAATGCTTACAAATGTAACTCCTACAACTGTAATACTTATAAATGTAACGCTTACAAATTTAAAGCATACAAATGTAACTCCTACAAATGTAACGCTTACAAATCTAACTCCTATAAATGCAATACTTACAAATGTAACGCCTACAAATGTAACTTCTAAAAATGTAATGCCTACAAATGTGACGCGTACAAACGTAACACCTACAAATGTAACACGTACAAATGTAGCGCTGACAAACGTAACGCCTACAAAAGTAACACCTACAAATGTAAAGCCTACTAATGTAATGGGTACAAATGTAACACTTACAAATTTAACTCCTACAAATATAATGCTTACAAATGTAACGCTTACAAATGTAACTCCAACAATTGTAACGCTTACAAATGTAAAGCTTACAAATATAAAGCTTACAAATATAACTCCTACAAATGTAACACTTACAAATGTAATGCTTACAAATGTAACTCCTACAAATGTAACGCTTACAAATCTAACTCCTATAAATGCAATACTTACAAATGTAACGCCTACAAATGTAACTTCTAAAAATGTAATGCCTACAAATGTAACGCCTACAAATGTAATGCTTACAAATGTAACTCCTACAAATGTAATGCTTACAAATGTAACTCCTACAAATGTAACGCCTACAAATGTAACGCCTACAAATGTAACTCCTACAAATGTAACTCCTACAAATGTTACTCCTACAAATGTAATGCTTACAAATGTAATGCTTACAAATGTAACGCCTACAAATGTAACTCCTACAAATGTAACGCCTACAAATGTAACGCCTACAAATGTAACGCCTACAAATGTAACTCCTACAAATGTAACTCCTACAAATGTAACTCCTACAAATGTAACGCTTACAAATCTAACTCCTATAAATGCAATACTTACAAATGTAACGCCTACAAATGTAACTTCTAAAAATGTAATGCTTACAAATGTAACGCCTACAAATGTAATGCTTACAAATGTAACTCCTACAAATGTAATGCTTACAAATGTAACTCCTACAAATGTAACGCCTACAAATGTAACTCCTACAAATGTAACTCCTACAAATGTTACTCCTACAAATGTAATGCTTACAAATGTAATGCTTACAAATGTAACGCCTACAAATGTAACTCCTACAAATGTAACTCCTACAAATGTAACGCCTACAAATTTAACGCCTATAAATGTAACGCCTACAAATGTAACGCCTACAAATGTAACTCCTACATATGTAATGCTTACAAATGTAACTCCTACAAATGTAACTCCTACAAATGTAACTCCTACAAATGTAACTCCTACAAATGTAACGCCTATAAATTTAACACCTACAAATTTAACGCCTATAAATGTAACGCCTACAAATGTAACTCCTACAAATGTAATGCTTACAAATGTAATGCCTATAAATGTAACGCCTACAAACGAGACAGTATGAACCTTCACATGAAATATTTCCATTTACAGTTATTGTCAGAGACAGACAAGTCTGTAATGCGTTTGTTTTAGAATAAAAGACAAAATGTGATTCAAAGTGTGTGACACCAATATACTTTTATGTTTTCTACAGGTAATGGACTTTGAAGGTCTGGTGTGTTCTCTAAATGAACAAGGTTACCTGCTGAAAAAAGGAGCCAAACTGTACCAGCTGCAAACTGTCTAAGAACATTCACTAACCCTAACCCTGTCTAAGAACATGAGTACCCCTCAGGTTGGTGTGTGTGTTCTGTCTGTAGGTAGAATGACAAGAAGCTTTTAAAAGTGAAAGTATTTTGAATTGGACCAAACTACCAACATCCTCTTATGTATGAATTGTAACACAACAGTTATCACACACCATTTTCAAATGAGTGAAACCACTTTCTTTCTTTAATATTCACAGAACCACTACCACATAAAGGAATGAATCCATACACTTCCTACTAAAAACAGGAACTAATATAAATATGCTAATGTTTGTTTGTTTGTTTGTGTTAGTGAAGTTGGATAACATGTAATATTTGTAGCACTGTACAGTGACAATTCTCTGTATTAGAATGAATATACTGTATATTTATGCATTAAAGGCATTTAAAAGGGTTAAGTAAGTGAACACCTGAGAGACAAAAAGAAAACTTTATACTTGATAGAGTTGTAAACATAATATTTAAACTCAACTTTAATGAGACAAACATCTATATATAATTAAATGTTCAGAAAATACATTCATTAAAAGTGTGGGTGTTTTTTCTCTCTGTCCATATTTATTACATTTACGGTGTAGACTGCAACATTACAACATATTTGAAAGATAGAATATTCCTTTAGGAGTCTTTTCTTAGACAGACAGACAGATAGATTACAGCTTTTGTTACTGACTTTTGTTACAGCAGGAAAAAAAAATAGACAGCCCATCCTCACAGATCAGACACACAAAGAGATCGCTATTGCACATAGAGATCACTAAAAGACACTATTACCAATTAAAAAGATCACCATTACACAAAAAAATCACCATTGCACATACAATTATTACTATTGCCCATTAAAGAGATCATTATTACACATTAATTTACAGTAATGTAACCACTTCCTGCACAACAGGTAAATATAGATACATAATATAATTACTACCCAGTTCTACATTGTAAATTAGTAGAATTCTGTAAACAGAAATATTTTTCTTGTATTCTCTGTTTAATTTGAGTAGTTTCTGTGTCTTATTAATTTTTTCCATATCCTCCTGAGACCCAGGAAATTGAAAGTTTGTTTTTTCCATTAAACAATTGTCTTGATTGGAAACTGCATAATGCAACAATATATATATATATATATATATATATATATATATATATATATTGTAGCGATCCCCAAACAGCACCAGGTCAAGAAGGTGTCTTTCTTTAGGTTTAATAACCGGGCTATTGTTGGCCATAGCCCACGCCTTACAGAACACACATACCACAATCTCGTGTCTCTAACTGTAACCCGGAACCGTAAAATCACTCCGAGGTCAACGTCACGCTCCCCATCCCGTCCTTCACAATAAGACGCTTAACATTCCAAAACACATTAAACATTCAAACCGTTACAATGTATAATTTGTTTATTTTTTAATGGAATGTCCTTTGCATTTTTAAGTAAAACTGTGAAATACATTACTAGGTCTCGGGAAGTTGTGAAAGGTTTCTTAGAAAAATTAATGCTCCAAAATCTGTATTTTTTCTATAAATTATTGAAAAAAAACCCAAACATATAAGGCGAAAAAAAAATCATACAACACATTCTTTTTGCATTGGATTGAGTAAATACACTATAGAAAGTGAACCAACGATCTGAGTGTAATTCAAAATTAATTGATAACAAAATAAAAAGTAGATAAATAAAAAAGTACAAATCACAGGGGCAGCCTCATATTAGTTTAAATGTTTCTTAATAACAAAAATAATTTAAGGACTTTCTTATTAACGCTCTAGAATCATGGTTGAGTACAGCACAGACCAGGGAAAAAATATACTATTCTATGTTTTCATTTATATCATTGTTTTCTATATAGATAATTTGACCTCAGCTCTTTCCGATATAATTCATATAATCTGATCATTAGGTAAATATCACATTAACTGTGCAAAGTGGAGAAATGACAAGACCTCCTTTTCTAAAATTACAAATGTAAAATGTTTGTCTTGTCCCTTAGAAAATTGGGAGACAAAATACAATGGAAATAAGTTTGAACATCCATTATTATTTTAGTTTAAAGTATCCTCACTACCCCTGCTCATTAATTTAAAATACCTTCAAATGTACACTGTTTTATTTAAATGTTTTTCTGCTCTTGTTTTATATATCCCCTTTTTGTGCGTATGTTTATTTATGTTCATCATAGTGTTGTATAATTATCATCTTCACTGAGAAATTTTATTTTTCATTACGTTTAAAAAATGTTCAGCAACACTGAGCAAAAAAAGACGGGGAAAATCCCTTTGGAACTCCCCGATCGTTTTACGACGCCGTCTGCAGGATCGCTTTACGGCAACATGGCAGCCTGCTGGCTCGAGCTCCAGACCTGTCGGTTCTGACCGTCAAAATCTCAAACTTAACGATGAGAACAGAAGCTCATGGCACGAGACCAGCGGGTCGGTAACAGGGTCTTATTGGGACTATAATAATGATGTGTTTTAAGAGAGTTTCCGCCTTGTTATGTCGAAAGGCCCCGATTGTTCGGTGTACGATAGTCGAGCGCAGAAAAGGTGTGTGTCAACTCCAGCATATGTCATGGCGGCACGAGCATACATCTGTCAGCGAGTGCGCGAGCTTGAAACAGCCCGTGGTGAGTAGCTCGTGGCTCCTGGGAGTGAAAGGCACGGACACACGGATCGGATGCTGGAGCGGGATCTTCCGGTGCGTCGGACCGGTGTACCGGGACGCGCAACGAGACTTGTTCTCCTACCGGGGAGGTCACCGGAGGTCGGCGGCCGCGTTCATATCTTTGTCACCTGCAGCGCGAGGGCTGTGTAGTGGAAATACTGAGGAGTCAAAGGAGAGTTCAAAGGTCGACCTCAAAGACCGGAGCAAGGACAGTCCGGTACCGGGACAAGGACTGTTCAAGTTTAAAGAACTGGTGAGTGAATGGTGGTTTACGGACATTTTAATCCGGTTTAACGTGTACGGGAGCTAAAACAGACTAGAGACCATCTGAACAGGCTAAATGTGGGATAACCCTAAAACACTGAGCCTGGGCCTCCTGGGTGCAGGTGATACTTAGGAATAAAATAAAGCCCTTTTTTTTTTTTAACTTATCAGTGGTATAAAGTATAAGAGGTTTTATATGCCTTTAAACTATGCATTTTCAAACAATAACAAAAACAAAATGAATGAATATATACAAAAATAAATTATAAACCAAAGATTGTTCTAGAGGCAGAAGGAAGATGCTTATCTAACCCTACCTTAACTCACAAAACACAGTAGCAACATATTATAGCACCTGAGCAGTAAACCTGGAGGGAGGGATGGATGCCTTTTTATCTCAATTGTGACTTTTTTAAAATTTTCCTGTCATTTTATTGTTAAACCTCTGAGTGTTAACTTTAACTTTTTATTCTTATTGTTTAAAGTTGATATTTTTAGGAGTATGCAGCCATGTAAAACTATTGGTTAAAGTGTGTATGAACCCTGTCTATCAACATCATAAATGTCCTGTTAATCCAGAATAACATGTTTCCTTTCCTTGTAACTTTTCAAAATGTCATATTTGATCAGCTGTCAGAACCAGATTTGGATTTTTGACTTGGTCCGACCTGTTGATATTGTAGCTGATTTTTGTAAACGGACCACAAGAAACCTGAGAACAACTGATGTTAAAGTCATGAATCCAATCCTATGAGAATGTTTTATAAAGGCAATAGTTTTATCTATATTCATTTATGTGTGTCTGAATGTATTCACAGTGCAGTAGAATTATTCAGTGAGGTGGAAATACAGTAAGGAGCAGAAGGTCTGCAGTCTCAACCTTAAGTCAATATGTACTATTATAAACACATGGTGTTAGCCACACAATATTTAATAAAATGGGTTCTGCCCGAGCAAGTAACTGATTTTTATCTATGTTTTAGTGAGGTTGTAAATGTCTCTGTCAAATATAAACTATATAGTAGCTAAATAAACTTATAAAACATATATATATATATATATATATATATATATATATATATATATATATATATATATATATATATATATATATATATATATATATATATATATAACTTCACTTATATTATAGTTATTCAGTACAGATATTCAGTACAGTACAGATTTGCCATGAGAAGCAAAACTATTAGTAAGTTACGTTTATTTGCTTCAACTGATTGAGGTCCAGATGGTTCAATGACTCGTCCACCTTCTCCTGTTGTTGTTGCAGTATGAAAATCCATGGACAGTCCCAAACCTTTTGTGTGTGTGTCGGATCGTCTTGTCTCCGTTCTTGGGTCACCTGATCATCCAGCAGCATTTTCACCTAAGTTTGGCTCTGTTTACGCTGGCAGGAGCTACTGACCTGGTAAAATGCATATGTATTATGTTGTTGGGTGGAGCCAAGGATCCTGTTGCAGTGTGTTTGCAGAGAGTGTTATGGTGTTAGTGTTAGAGTGGCTGAATCTTGACAAAAGAAGACATGAGTTTAAAAAAAAGGAGCTTAAAATATGTTTTCAGTTTGTGTCAATTTAACGGTTAGAGTTGAATGTAAGTGTTTCAGGTAACATTTGGTCCCCACTAAGTGTGCAGATCTAAGTTAGTTCTACTCAATTTAGTGTCAGAATTAATTATAAAATGTGTAAAAATCTTTAACACTGTGATGTTTGCACACTCTGGAGTAATGTGATGATACTGAATACACCGATTTGTAATTCAACAGTACACTATTTGAACATTTATTCAATTCAATTGTATTTATAAAGGCCCAAATCACAATGTCGTCTCACAGGGGTTTACAGAAACATAGTCAACCACAGAAATAGATAAGTCCCAAGCATGCGATGTCCTTAGCTCATCCCCCTGTCCTTAGACCCTCCTCAGCAGAAATAACTTCCAAACCCAGTAGGAAAAAGGATAAATGTTGGAGAGAACCACAGTGAAGGACAGATCCACTCCCATGAGTGGACAGACTATAGATGAATGTCCATTTATAAATGAGGGGGGGCTGGTCCATCCACCAGACAGGTGAGGGAGGAGGTCTGGGGCCACAGGTCAGCACAGGACATAAGTGAGTCACTGCAGATCCTGTTGTCTATGGCTCCTTCTGTAGAAACTACTGATATTTATGTCTGTGCATTTTTATTTTCTTCATCAGTGTTATTTTCTTCATCAGTTTACACCCTACGTCAGTGTTGAAACCATGTGGAATTGCAGGTGTCTCCAAGAAGGGGGTTGTGGAGGAGAACATTTCACTCTATGGGTGTTAATCGCCCTAGAAATAACTTTTTCTTTTAAAAAAGCAAAGGCCACCTGTTATAAAATTAATTATAGCTTCAAAGCGTCAAACCCATTGGGTATTGATCTGCTACTGGTTTGACTAACGGTGTCACATTAATAAAAAAAAATACATAAAAAGGCCAATAAACATTAAAAGCAGACATAATAACCTAAATAAACATGAACACAAACCCTCTGTTGAACCCCTCCACATAAAATAGAACACAATGAGTACAAGTATCCACAGAATGTTGAACCTCGCCCCTATTTTTTTCCAATCTTCAGTTTCTATGACAACCTGTTCTTGAATTAGAGCCAATAATGTGATTTTGACTTTTCTGCTAAATGCAACCTTCTGCAATATTGATAATTTGGTTATATGCAGGGATTAAAGTACTCTGGCATTATGCCGGATTTCCAGCGTGCAGCAATTTAAAAAAGAGAGAGCGAAAAAAAATCAATTAAACCCATGCGTCTATCTCATGGGTTTTGTGTGTAGTCAAAAAAGTACAACTCTCTTGGATCTGAAACTAACAGCGTTAGCCAATCAGAAGCGCAACGGTGAGTGTTGTCACTGCTGTCGCTTACGGTCTGGAAGTTGGAATTGGAATGCTAGGAACTTTATTTAAAAACTGAAACACCATTCCTTAATAAATATGTTCATGCCCTTACACCGTTAGAAAGATGAGAATGTCCTGAATAATTTAAGACCAATCACCAATCAAATGGGTGTTCACAGACAGAAACATAAGAGCTGTTAGCTCAGTTAGCCTCTCAGCCAGTATCCATGGTTATGACATATGAAGTATAATGTGCACAGTGTTAAATATAATTAAGTATTTGATGTTTTACAGGTTGTTTAAATGTTACAAGTTGTACCTCAACTAGTTTTTTTAAATATTTTGTTTGTTACTGTTAAATGTTTATTTTTAACTTGAGACCTGTAATATTTGTAATTTTTTTTAAATTAATTTTTTTAACTCATATCGGCCCCAAATATCAGGGTTAGGGTTAGTTAATTGTTACCTTGACCTTTGACCTTTACTCAAATAGATTATTGCATTTGATGTGCATTAATTATATGTATATGTCAATGTAATGTCATGGTAATATCTACAGTATTCATTGAGTTACAGCATGATATGTCTCTGTGGACACACACACCTACGACCAATAGTTTTTCAGATCTCTGGAGGTTGAAGGTGACATCTGTCAAAATTAACTTGTGTAACACTGTTTGTGTCAAACATAGATATATCACGCTATAACTTAATCAATACTGGATATATTATCATAATATTATATATTATATATTATATATTATATATTATATATATTGTATATATATTATATTATATATATTATATATATTATATATATATGCATATATACATATAACCAAAATATCAATATTGCAAAAGATCAAAGGTCAAGGTTGCATTTAGCAGAAATGTCAAAATCACATTATTGGCTCAAATTCAAGAATAAGTTGTCAAAGAAACGGGAGATTGACACAAAATAGGGGCGTGGTTAAACATTCTGTGAATAGTTTTATATATTGGTATCAACCTGTTGCTTTAATTAATGATCTTTATTCTTTTACTGACGGGCAAAAGGAAAAAGAAGAGAAAAAAGATGGAAAGGAAAAAAGAGGGGAAGTAACAAAAGGAGGAAAAAGAGCAGTTTATATGGTTCTATTTATTAGGTTAACAGTCACAATTTAGATTTTGTAATTATAAGTAAAGATGATTTTCTGACTTTTGTTTAATTTGACAGAAAAAAAGAGGATGGACTAATAAATGTCAACGGCCTGTATCAGTAAAAAAAACCCAACTCATTTGTTTGGAAACCTGAATGAAAAAAGCTCCTAATGTGTTGTTTGTCTGTTGTGTGTCTTTGTCTCAGCTGGACGGTTACATAGCCAGAACATGGCCCACACAGAAGTCAGCACTGGGCAGTGCTCTGGACCCACTAGCCGACAAAATACTGATCAGTACTTTATACGTCAGTCTGACCTACGCTCAACTGATACCAGGTAAAATATCAGATAAAACAACTGATACCAGGTATAACGCCAGGTAAAATACCAGGTAAAACTACCAATACCAGGTATAGTACCAGGTAAAACGATTGATACCAGGTAAAACGACTGATACCAGGTAAAATGAATTATACCAGGTAAAATACCAGGTAAAATGACTGATACCAGGTAAAACGACTGATACCAGGTAAAATACCAGGTAAAACGACTGATACCAGGTAAAATACCATGTAAAACTACTGATACCAGGTAAAATACCAGGTAGAAGAACTAATACCAGGTAAAATACCAGGTAGAAGAACTAATACCAAATAAATCTACTGACACCAGGTAAAATACCAGGTAAAACGACTGATACCAGGTAAAATAACTAATACCAGGTAAACCAACTGATACCAGGTAAAATACCAGGTAAACCAACTGATACCAGGTAAAATACCAGGTAAAACTACTGATACCAGGTAAAAGAACTAATACCAGGTAAAACTATTGATACCAAGTAAAATACCAGGTAAAAAAACTGATACCAGGTAAAACGACTGATACCAGGTATAGTAGCAGGTAAAATACCAAGTAAAACGACTGACCCCAGGTAAAATACCAGGTAAGCCAACTGATACCAGGTAAAATAACTAATACCAGGTAAAACTACTGACACCAGGTAAAATACTAGGTAAACTAACTGATACCAGGTATAGTACCTGGTAAAATACCAGGTAAAACGACTGATACCAGGTAAAATACCGGGTAAAACGAATGATACCAGGTAAAATACCAGGTAAAATGACTGATACCAGGTAAAACTACTGATAACAGGTAAAATATCAGGTAAAACTACTGATACCAGGTAAAATACCAGGTAAAACGACTGATACCAAGTAAAATCCCAGGTAAAAGGACTGATATCAGGTAAAATACCAGGTAAAATGACTAATACTGGGTAAAATAATTATTAGTGTGTGTGTTTGGATGGTGAGAGGAGAACATGTAAACTATACCCAGAAAAGTCTGGTGTGAACAAATATAGAAGTGTTAATTTAAAATTTCATTGTGAAACCAATGTCAATAAAGGCTATTCTGTTCTATTCTGTTGTGTTCTGTTCATTTCTATTCTATTCTGGTCATTTCTATTCTGTTCTAATCTATTCTGTTGTGTTCTATTATATTCTGTTCATTTCTATTCTGTTCTATTCTATTCTAATCTATTCTGTTGTGTTGTGTTCTGTTCTATTCTAATCTGTTCTAATCTATTCTGTAGTGTTCTATTGTATTTGACTATTTTGTTCTGTTCTATTCTGTTCTATTCTATTCAATTCTGTATATGTTTTCTCATGCTCCTATTCAACACATGTTTAAATAAACATGAACATAAATGAACTCTATTATTTGTTGATATTTTCAGTTCAAATCTATAACAGTAGTTTCCACTGATCATCCTGGTAATGACTGTCAGAACTGTTGAAAGAGGAAACTTCTAAAACATGTAGGATAATAGAAGAACTTTCCAGGAGCAGCAGTGGTGACGTTTGACCTCACATTTCTTGTCTTGTGTTGTAGTTCTTCTTACAGCTCTAGTGATAATCAGAGATATTGGTTTGATCACTGCTGTCTTCTGGGTCCGATACAAGACTGTTCCTTCACCGGTGAGACACACACCCACACCTAACCCAAACACACCCACACTCACACACTCAGTCATTTACACACCATGGTGTGCTCACTTATCTTTTTAAACCAGTCATACTGTGATGTCGAGTGATGTTATGTTAAAATCTGATTTGAAACCATCACACAGAGAAAATATTAGGTGTTCCAGTAAATTCTGCTGCTAAGTATGGCATAAAAAACCTTTGTGATGTCCACCAGCCTGAGTCAGTACTGAACAAACTGATTTATGGTCAGGGGTTAGGATCATTTTCAGTAGGTCTGTCAGATGGATAATACAACTCATCCACTGTGCTGTCAGGTTGTTTGGGTAACAACCTGTTGTCCCAGTCTCTGTCTGCTAGTTCTAGAATTTCTATTACTTCACCTCAGCTTTGGGTTTAGTTTAGGTTTTGAGTAAAGGTTTATTTTTTCTTTTCTTTTTCCGTCATAGGTGACCCTTAGTAAGTTTTTTAACCCCTGCTACACAACAGCGCAGCTCAAACCCACTCTGTTCAGTAAGGTAAGTGACACAAAAATCCACCCACTCACATGGTTCTCATCTGTGCACATTCTCTATATTTGTCTTCTAAAGTCAAATCAACATGGAAAATAATACACTGTACTGTTATAGATTGGTTATTTTAGGAGGTTTTTAAACTTCCTGGGTGCTGTGTTGTCATAAACATATACAGTAATAAGAAATAGAATATTTTCACTGGAACCAGTAACACCCACTGATTCAAGTCTACTTACAAAACTAGAATATGGTGTAAAAGTAGTTTTATTTCACCCCTACTTACCGCTAGTGGGCGGTGCTGAAAGCACTGAATGATCCCTTTGTGCATGCACAGTTTGAGTAGTAATACCAAATGAATCAGGAGGTGGTGCACAAGATGCCCTTTTTGGGAAGGGTGGATCTGTTTGCCTCACAGGAGTCAACACATTGCCCTCTGTGGTTCTCCCACAAGGGGGTGCCAGGACCCCGAGGCAGGGATGCACTGGCACATCCATTGCCTCAGTGCCTCTTCTATGTCTTTCTCTCTGATTTGGCCGACTATTCAGAGGGTTCTCATGGGGGATCACTGATTGTTGTTAGTGGCCCCGTACTGGCCAACGCGACCACGGTTTCCATTACTGCACAGCCTTTGTCACGGTACGCCATGGCAGCTCTCAGATGGGCGAGATCTGCTGTCTTAATTGAGGGTGTCAGATATGGACAGTGGCATGGATCCAGTATCGTCTCCAATCCCTGTTATTTTGGAGTTTCATCATTCGTTACAGTCTCTCCTGGATATTGGTTGGTCTCCTTCGACACTGAAGGTATATATTGCTGCTATCTCATGTTATCATGATATGGTGAATTGTTCAGTCGGGGGCGGCACCCCGGGTTCCACTGTGAGATTTGTCCTTGGTTCTTGAGGTTCTATGCCACCCTCCTTTTGAGCCTTTGGCAAAGGAAAGGCTTAAGTGGCTCTCATACAAGTTAGCTTTTTTGTTGGCTGTTGTCTCAGTCAAGAGCGTTGGAGAGTTGTTTGCCCTCTCTGTCAGTACCACATGCCTTAGGTGGAGCTCTAATGACACTAGTGTCACCCTGTGGCCTAACATGGCGTCCATGCCCAAGGTGGTGTCCCACTCTCATTATGGCCTGCCATTGGGGATTGACACAGTTTCAGCCCTCTCCAGGAGAGGATGGGCATGAGCCAGAGTTGTGCCATGTGCGAGCATTGCATACATATGTGACCACTACAGCTGATATGTGATTGTCGAACCAGCACTTGATGTGTTATGGTGGCCCTATGATGGGGGGTCGCCTGTCCAAACACCGCCTCTCTCGTTGGATTGTGGAGGATATCCAATATACTTATGCTCTGAAGGGTCGTGCTCTGCCATCTGGCATTAAGGCCCATTCGACCAGGAGGATTTCTACTTTGTGGGCAGCAATGAGAGGGGTTTCTTTGGAATTCATATGTGCTGTGGCCTCATGGGCTTCACTGAGCACATTTACCAGATTCTACAATGTCACTGTGGCCACTCCTCATCCTTTTGACTGCATTGTTCATCAAGGATCTTCTGAGCCTTCTCAGTGAGGTTTGTACTCGGGGTTCTTTGTGACATTGTCAGTGTTCCGTCATTCCGTGCTTTCAGCACCGCCCTCTGGTGGTCAGTAGGGATGAAATAGAATGAAAGTTATGTATGTAACTAAAGTTCTATGAATCCCAGATGACCGCTAGAGTTCTCTGTCACTCGGGACCCTTGCGTTTTCCGCGAGAAGGGTCTGTAGGAACAGAGCCACAGATGACAAGGGTTTATATTGCCTCTGGAGAGTCATCTGGGGCCACAGGTGTGACTCATTTGGTATTACTACTCGAACTGCACATGCATGAAGGGATCATTCAGTGCTTTCAGCACCGGCCTCTGTAGGTCATCCAGGATTCGTAGAACCGTAGTTACATACGTAACTTTAGTTTTATTCAAGTTGAAACTTAACACATTCTATAGACTGCTGATGCATACAGTGGGATATGTACAGTTTTTTTTTTTTTTTTTTTTTTTTTTTGTTTTGTTTTTTACAACTTATTAAAACTTCAAACCCAAAAAGTGAAAATTTGAATGTTGCTTTAAGGTGAGTTTCCTGAAGCTATAAAAGCTAATAAAAGTTTGTAATATAATTCATATACTATTTGTCTATATAATGTGTACATTTCACCTTTGAAGTTGAGTTAGAGTGTCGTCGTTTGTCTTTTCCAGGGATTCCCCGTCGGACGACAAAATAATATCAAAACCAGATATAAAGGTTAATCATTTATTTATAAAGGTATAACAAAGTCAATAATCAATCATTGATATAGCTACAAACCTCTAAGTCCCCAGGGGATGACCTTCAGGCAATTGTCTGACCAGTTTAGAGCAGAGAGAGACAGTCGAAGGGAAGCAGAGAAAAAAAAGCTGGCTGCCTTCTCTGACTCAATGTTTTTATACAGTCGAATCTGACCCCCCCTTCTTGGCCGTATCACAGCTCATTACATCATATTATCTCTTACACCCCTATCTGCCACGAATCCGGAAGACGGGGTTCCTAAAACGTGGAAGTGTTGGAAGTATTGTCTGAGGACCACCCCATAGACACGTTGACACGTAGACACTATTTAACTCCTTAAACAACACATATAACACAGAAGTATAATATGTGACATTCATTCCTCAATACAATGTCAAACATCATCAAGAGAAATACATGCACTATTTCAGAATAATCTGTGTATCATTCCTTCATACGTTTTTCAGAATAAAACCAAAAATAAGTCATGAAAACACAACTTGTTTCTTCATTATTTGTTTCCAAAACCAAAATGAAAAAACAGATAATGATGCATTTTTTTTCAGTTTTGCTTTTTGTGTTTAAATGAATAGAAAAAACAGATAACTGCCTTTTGTGCTTTATCCAATTTTGACTTGAAGTAAATATAGTAAATTAAGTTAGGAGATGTGACTAACCCTGACCCCAACAGCAGGAGGTGTGACTAACCCTGACCCCAACAGCAGGAGGTGTGACTAACCCTGACCCCAACAGCAGGAGGTGTGACTAACCCTGACCCCAACAGCAGGAGGTGTGACTAACCCTGACCCCAACAGCAGGAGGTGTGACTAACCCTGACCCCAACAGCAGGAGGTGTGACTAACCCTGACCCCAACAGCAGGAGGTGTGACTAACCCTGACCCCAACAGCAGGAGGTGTGACTGACCCTGACCCCAACAGCAGGAGGTGTGACTGACCCTGACCCCAACAGCAGGAGGTGTGACTGACCCTGACCCCAACAGCAGGAGGTGTGACTGACCCCAACAGCAGGAGGTGTGACTGACCCCAACAGCAGGAGGTGTGACTGACCCTGACCCCAACAGCAGGAGGTGTGACTGACCCCAACAGCAGGAGGTGTGACTAACCCTGACCCCAACAGCAGGAGGTGTGACTGACCCTGACCCCAACAGCAGGAGGTGTGACTGACCCCAACAGCAGGAGGTGTGACTGACCCTGACCCCAACAGCAGGAGGTGTGACTGACCCCAACAGCAGGAGGTGTGACTGACCCTGACCCCAACAGCAGGAGGTGTGACTGACCCCAACAGCAGGAGGTGTGACTAACCCTGACCCCAACAGCAGGAGGTGTGACTGACCCCAACAGCAGGAGGTGTGACTGACCCCAACAGCAGGAGGTGTGACTAACCCTGACCCCAACAGCAGGAGGTGTGACTAACCCCAACAGCAGGAGGTGTGACTGACCCTGACCCCAACAGCAGGAGGTGTGACTGACCCCAACAGCAGGAGGTGTGACTAACCCTGACCCCAACAGCAGGAGGTGTGACTGACCCTAACAGCAGGAGGTGTGACTAACCCTAACAGCAGGAGGTGTGACTAACCCTGACCCCAACAGCAGGAGGTGTGACTAACCCCAACAGCAGGAGGTGTGACTGACCCCAACAGCAGGAGGTGTGACTAACCCTGACCCCAACAGCAGGAGGTGTGACTTACCCCACCAGCAGGAGGTGTGACTAACCCTGACCCCAACAGCAGGAGGTGTGACTGACCCCAACAGCAGGAGGTGTGACTGACCCCAACAGCAGGAGGTGTGACTGACCCCAACAGCAGGAGGTGTGACTGACCCTAACAGCAGGAGGTGTGACTAACCCTGACCCCAACAGCAGGAGGTGTGACTGACCCCAACAGCAGGAGGTGTGACTAACCCCAACAGCAGGAGATGTGACTCATCCTGACCCTAACCCTCCACAACATCAGCTGTTTTTAAAAGCATGTCACTGCAACATCCTGGTGACCCTCTGACGAAAGGTACAAGTAACACGCCGAAACATATTGGGTGAGAAATATCTACACATATATATGAGATAAATGAAAGACTAACTTAATTTTACAATAAGACATAATGAACATTCTACAGTTATAAATATAGCAAAGTATAAATTAATGTTAACAAACATAGAAGCATGAATATCATTATGGTATGATACTGTGGTCATATCTGCAGGGTTTAGGGTGACCCTCTTAGTTTACATCTTTGTCACTGCGGGTCAAAGGTCATTTACGCTTTACTTAATTTACTGTTTTTTAATATTATTCATTTAAACACAAAAAGAAAAACTGCATTGTTCTTTCTTTGTTTCATTTTGGTTTTGGAAACAAGTAATGAAGAAACGACTTGTTTCTTTTTGAAAAACGAATGAACAAATGATACATGGATTCAGGATGTTGTCATTTTCCCAGTAGTACCTGCAGATTTTACACATTGAAGGAGCAGCAGCTTTAATCATTTTAGAGGAACTTTCCAAGACATCTGGTGAAAATTCCTTCTTTTTCCAAAAACCAAATGTTTTTTACTCAAATATTTTTCAGCCTTAAAATCACTTGCAACTACAAGCATTGATTAACCCTTTAAACTTTCACTCAATTTCACCAACATTTCTTAATAAAGTAAATTAAATATTATTGTTGAACCATTTTAATAACATACAGTTGGTGTTTGATTATATTATAAATATAAACTGGGATATTGGAGGCAGGTCCTGTAAAATGATGAAATGGATAAAACATTTGTGGATATTTGATATTTTGATGTGCTTTGGACTACATATGGATAATTATTTATTAGTTTTAAATGTTTTTGTTGGACTATGACTGTGTTTGTTAGAATATGGTTCCTCTGTGGATAATTATGAGACATAAAGGTTCAGATCAGCTGTTTGACATTTGTATTTTGAACAAATGAGTGATTGCACCTTCTGTGGATATTTGATCTGACAGTGGTTTATATCTTCTGATACCCAAACTACATTAGATCATGTGACATTTGGGACAGGTTTGGGTGGTTTGTTTAACATTTATGAGCGACTACTTCGGTCTATATGTGGACCCTTGGAAGTTTAAAGGGTTAACAAAAGCTTCTGTGTTTAAAAACTAGTGAGAATTGTTTCCTCCAGCTGTAAGTTTTCTAATGAATGTGAAGGTTTTAATATTGTTTCATTTAAATATGTTCAGTTCTAGTGTCAAATTATGACAAACTGAAAAGCTACAGTTTAAACCTTTGACCCTTTAACTTTTGAACCTTTAACCCTCTTAACTCCTGAGGCATCAGCGCTGGCTGACATTTTCTGAATGGATGGTTTGGTTTAAAAATTCAGACAAATGTGTGGGCTTTTTTTAGTGTTATTTTACTGATAGTTTAGTTGATGGAACTGATGTACAGGTGTGAAAAAACTGATTTAGAAAAAGAAAAAGTCTAAACTAAAACTACTGGAAACAAATGACAATACTAGTCATTTATTCCTTTTTTAGCTTAATTTTTTTATTTTTGGGGGGGTTTGTTGCATTTTTTCGTGTTATTTATTTTGTAAATATTAGTTTCTGTTGATGTTGCTTATTTTTGTGTATTTTTTCTAAACTTTTTTAATTGATTTTTTTTCAGTTGTGTTCTGTTAGTGTCTTACTTACATGTTACATATTATTTTGTTAGTTTATTCATGTTTGATCATTTTATTGATCACTTTGAAAGTTTTTGTTCATTTTGTTGCTTATTTTATTTTTTACTGTGTCTCAGGAGTTTTGAACTAACTGTTTCTGATTTCTCCAGAAAACCAATAAAAAGCCAAATGTTGGTTTATTGCTCGAGCTGGTTGTCTTTAGTGAATGTTGTTTGTTTTTATTTTCAGGTGAACACAGCCATCCAGCTTCTTCTGGTCGCAGCGTCTCTAGCTGCTCCAGTCTTTCAGTACACAGATAGTGTTTTCCTACAGTGTTTATGGTAAAACACATCTATACACTTCATATTAATGTCCATAATGTCCTTGTCTGTCATAATGTCCTCATCTGTCCATATTGTCCCCGTCTGTCATAATGTCCTCGTCTGTCGTAATGTCCTCATCTGTCCATATTGTCCCCGTCTGTCATAATGTTCACGTCTGTCCATAATGTCCTCGTCTGTCCTTCACCATCATGGTTAAACCTTAAAAAATGTTCGTTACTGTAAATGGTGTCATGTGTCAAACAATTGATGTTTGTTCATCACAGACCTGTGGAGGTGAACTGTAGAACAAACAAATGAACTGTAGAACAAACAAATGAACTGTAGAACAAACAAATGATTCAAGATGTCTTTATTGTCACTGAGCATTTGCATGTCAGTGAAATTTTCAGTGCAACCCCCGTGTAAAAGATAACAAAATGAAACAAGATAAACCAACTGGCATGCAATAAAAACAGAATAGAATAAGATAAAATAAAATGAAATAAATGAACTGTAGAACGAACAAATGAACTGTAGAACGAACAAATGAACTGTAGAACGAACAAATGAACTGTAGAACGAACAAATGAACTGTAGAACGAACAAATGAACTGTAGAACGAACAAATGAACTGTAGAACAAACAAATGAACTGTTGAACAAATGAACTATAGAATGAACAAATGAACTGTAGAATGAACAAATGAACTGTAGAACGAACAAATGAACTGTAGAACGAACAAATGAACTGTAGAACGAACAAATTAGAACGAACAAATGAACTGTAGAACGAACAAATGAACTGTAGAACAAACAAACCACAAATGTTGTATTGTTTCCTACTAACCTACATGTCTGTGCTGCTCTGCCTTTTACTAACCCATTCAACTACTCTAGATACTTTATTAAACATAATCATATTTACTCCTGCTCTTTGATCACATTATATTTTGGTGGTGATTGTTTATTTTCTTGATTATTTTGGTCACTTTTGTTCATTTAATTGATTATTTTGTTTACGTATTTTCTTATTCTCCATATTTTTGCTGTTTGTTTTGGTCCATTTTGTGGATTATTTTGGCCATTTATTCATTTTCTTGATATATTTTTTTCACAATCTTTATTAGATGTCATTAAACAGAACCAGAAATGACCAAAATAATCGATTGACAAATAAACTTATGTCAATCAATCATTTTGTTAATATCTGGTCATCTTTAACACGATCTACAGTCAAAAGCTTCCAGAATCAAACAAATGAAATGTCCCCACATGTATGTGAGTGATAAAGAAAGTTTAAGTTTTAAATGATGGTTGGATTAAGTTTCCCAGATGAATCTGTGGTTAAAATGTGAAATAGAATGAACAGGTTGTTACCTCCGCCAAGGAGGTTATGTTTTTGCCGGCGTTTATCTGTTTGTCTGTGTTCAAGATAACTCGAAAACTTATGGACGGATTTTGATGAAATTTTCAGGATATGTTGGAAATGTGAACAGGAAGAATGGATTTCATTTTGGAGGTGATCTGGGTGGGGGGTCTACTTTGGCGGAGGTCTGTGCTCTGAGTGCTTTTCTAGTAGAATATTTACTAATCTATTGTTTACATAAAGCAGCATATATGTTCAATAACACCATCATTTATATATATATATATATATATATATATATATATATATATATATATATATATATATATATATATATATATATATATATATATATATAAAAATGAACTAACCAGCACTTTTGTGATTTTTTTTTCTGATTCATTTTATTCAAGTTTGTAAGATTGAACACATTTAATGTGTGAAGCAGATATTTTGTAAAATGCTCAAATGCAGTGTTGTAGGGATGGGTTTACCTACCTCTTATCATTGCGAAAACAAATGTTTAGTTACTGTCACTTTGACCTTTGACCTACATCCCCCAATATTTAATGGAATCTATTCTGTTAAAACTATTCTAGAATACTTTGCACCTTTCCTGAACATTTCATGGAAATGAGTTCCAGCAGTTTGTCTAAAATTGCTCACAAACAGATAAAAAATAAACACAATACCCCTCTCCTTTTTTCGGGGGTGGGGTAATAATGTGGTACCCCCTCCTGCATGAACCAGAGGATGAAGAGACAAATGACTTTTTAGTTTGATAGACATATGACCTTAAAATAATTTTAGTGGGATCTCAGGTGATTATATATTTTTATTCTTGTCAGAACATTCTATTCCCATATTTTCCCGACTATAAAGTGTCACTTTATAGACTTTACATTTTCTACAAAAACAACATATGAATTCTGGTTGTGCTTAGTGACTGGGAATTTTGACTTTATCTAATAATTTAGATTTTTATCTCATGATTTTGACTTCACTTAATGTGCCTTATGGTCCAGTGCACCTTATAGTGTGGAAAATATGGTAATTGGGGTGTGTAGGGGATTTTTAGCATTATAGTAAAAAACATGTCAGACGTTTAAGGTCAACATTTGAAAGGAATCTAGATAGAATCTAGGCAGTCTGTGTCAAAATGATGGAACCAAAACTGTGGATGTTACATGTAATATTCAAACACCATAACACTGTTGGAGATGACAATAGCGTGAACGTAATAGTTGAAGTAAATGTGTTAATTCAGATGGATAGAGATGTTTCCAGATGTTTTATGTGGGATCTGTCACCTGTTCTTCTACAGGTACATCACAGCAGTGACAACCACAGCATCAGGCTACAGCTACTGGCACTACGGCCGCAAAACTGTCCAGGTGCTGAACACCAGGTCGCCATGACGACCTTACTAGGAACCGCACAGTACGACAACCACGGCAGAGAGAGAGAGACACTGATCAGCTTCAACAGATGCTGGACAGACAGATCCGCTTTCACTAGGAGCCAAGTAGCTTTGACAACCATTTGAGTCGTCATGGCAATGACACATCAAAACAAACTGCGGCCACAGATGTTTAGCTGCAGTGCTAAAGAAAAATGCCTGTGGAGTGGCTGAAGAGAAGATATAGAAATAGAAAGGAAAGTCACGCAGCACACACACACACACACACACACACACACACACACACACACGTGACAGAAGCTAAGAGTTTCTTTTTCACATGGTTGAGTTTGTTTCTTCAGCCCCATCAGTGTCACATGATTGTCAGTTTTGTAAATCAATGCTTTATAATTAAAAAAAGAAGAAAAACCTCCTCAGTTGTTGTTCACCATGTGTATGTTTAACTGGAGGGTATGCTTTTTTTTTTTTACTCCTTTTCATGGAAAGAAAAAAACACAACTGCACATTATTTTACAAAGATTTTATATATATATATATATATATATATATATATATATATATATATATATATATATATATATATATATATATATATATATATATATATATATATATATATATATATATATATATATATACCGTAAATTCCGGATTACAAGCCGCTACTTTTTTCCTAATCTTTCAACCTTGCGGCTTTTTCAGTGATGCGGCCAATTTATGTAATTTTCCTAACGGCCGCCAGAGGCGCTCGAGTAGAAAAGGTAAGATTTAGACCGGTGGAATATATGCGTAGAGGAAGACTGAATGAAAAAGGAGGGGCGGAACAAATGCAGGGTGACGGGTTTAAGTGGGAGCGGTAAAGTTGACGGACAGGTGTACAAGGGGTAAAAAGTTGCTTAAAGAAAAACCCGCGGCGGTGTGTGAGAGAAGACAGAGGCTCGACCAGACCCTGTGGATTGTTTTTGCACGTTGGCACGGAGGAGTTTGACCTGAACTCTCTGCGAAAGAGAAAGTTATCGCTGACTCTGCGATAGATGAGGCGAGGCGGCGACCAGCCACCTGTTTGTGGATGCAGGCGGACATTTTTCCCTCCCTTACCTTTGGAAATATACACTTTTTTTTCCCTTGGATTACTTTCAACGGGACCCGGACTCTGCAGGTCTGCATCAAACCTTAAGTATCATTTTCCGTTCATTTTGCCGGCTGTGATTTTTGGACTGTGGACTTTAACCCTTGTGCGGTCCTTCGGGTCAAAGAGAGCCGGTGGTTCACAAATGTACCTTTTTATACGTACTGTAGGATGCCATTGCTTACTACTGAAAACAGTAATATATCCTTGGGGGGTGGGGTGATGAGTCTATGGAACTGAACTTTGGAATCTGGGTTTTTAAGACCCGATTGTAGGACACAGCCAGTGTGCCTTTTACGAAGGACCGCACAAGGGTTAATGAAGGACATTTAGTTTCATTCGCGGGACTTGAAGTCGGGTTTGGGTTAATTTTGTGTTTGTGTTACATGTTTTAATGTGGGCACATGCGGCTTATATACATGTGCGGCTTGTGTATGTACAAAATCGGTTTTCCTCTTAGAATGAGGTGGGTGCGGCTAATAATCAGGTGCGCTCTATAGTCCGGAAATTACGGTATATATATATACACATTTATTAGTGATGTGCAGGTTGATGTATAAATGACCCGCAACAGACTGCTTTTTGAACTAACCCGACCAGCTTCTCATCCTGCATTTTTAAAATAGTCAATGGTCTTCATGAACATCACATGACCTTACATACCTGCATTTATTTCTGTTAAAATCCGATGTCATTGTTTGCACGCAGCATCTAAACCAGGGCTCGACAACCTATAACACCCAAAGACACATTTGAAACCGGTTTCCATGGAAATGAAAACACTGGGAGCCGCTCATCATCTTTAAAAATCTCAGCCGATGTGTCCCAAACCTTACTGTTTTTGTTTGTTTTTGTTCTTCTCCTCTCTGAACTTTATTTTCTCTCTTGCTCCCTCCATACCGTTCGATATGGACCACCACCATTATTGTCAGTTAGGTTTCACTGATTTTTCTGCCTGCGTCTACCCGGGTCCCGGATCCCACCTCAGCTGGTGTCACTTTCATTGCGCCGTTGGGTTTCTGGGATACCCTCTGACTCTTGTGTGCATTAGACTCCCCTGTTTCCAGATGGGACAGGTGGGTTGCCAACATCGCAGCTGACCCCTGGCATCTGTTGTACATAGGCCAGTCCTTGCCCTGGTGCTGTGAGCAGTTCAAGCACAAGAGGAAAAGGGTTCCTTACTCCCATCCCTCCTGACGCTTTGCGACCGGAGGAGGTGCAGCGAGTCTACAGCTACAGGAAGTGGTGAAGTCCGGGCAGAGAGCGCTGTAAAGCTCACCACCAGAGCTGCGAGCCACCTTCGCCCCCTGAGCCTTAATGTCCGACCCAGAGCCCGTCGCCGTGGGGAAATGTACTCAAGACACAAGCCAGACCCGGGGGGAGTTGGAATGTGTGGACCCCACCTGTTTACCACTCAACAGTATGAGACGGTCCCACAAGACTTCAAAAATGCTTCCATCGTGCATTTTTAGAAATGCAAGGAGCCAGTCCTGAAGGGGACTGCCTTGGTCGTGACCTTGGCTTAGGCCTTGGTCTGCTGGTTTGATGATTCTTCTGAAACATTAGTTTCACAGCACATAAGCAGAGTCTTCCCCCTATACAGCCCACCCTCAGAAGCTTGTCTTTTTAACTTAGGACCAGAGACGAGGGCTTGGCTGCAAGACATTAAGTTGGCCATCTGATGATATACAAGAGAGAGAGAGAGAAATGCAAGGCAAATCATCAGGTCTGTGATAACCATTCTAGAATCTCCTTGCTTTCCACTGTAAGCAAGACCCTGGCCAGAGGTATGCTGAACTGTCTTATCGCCCACCTCAAGCAAAGTCTCCTACCAGAAAGCAAGTGTGGTTTCCAGAAAGAACGCAGGACTATACACATGGTGTTTGCATCTAGACAACTTCAGGGGAAATGTCAGGAACAGAACATCAACCTGTGTTCCACAAGTCGATCTGACCAAGGCCTTTGACACTGTTTGGAGAGAGGACCTTTGGAGAATCATGACGAAGTATGGATGCCCCAGAAAGTGCATTGCCATCCTCAAACAACTCCACAATGGAATGCTGGCCAGAGTTTAAGACAACGTAGAGACATCCGAGCCCTTCCATGCCTCCAACGGAGTGAAGCAAGGCTGTGTTGTCGCCCCCACCTTGTTCAGTCTCATGTTCTCATCCATGCTGACTGATACATTCAGAGACTCTGACATAGGCATTGGCATCGAACAAATGGATCAGTCTTAAACCTCAAGAGCCTTCAAGTGAAAACCAAGGTTTTGACAGATACCATCAATGACTTCCTGTTCACAGATGACTGTGCCCTCAACGTTCCCTCAGGTACTGCCATGCATCACAGCGTTGATCAGTTCTCTGACTCTTGGAACAACTTGGGCCTAACGATCAGTACGAAGAAAATGTAGGTGATGCATCAGCAAGCCCCAGGCAAACCATATGTCGAGTTAATGGACAGTGATTGAGTGCAGTGGACAAATTCACCTAGTGTCACCTAGGCAGCACTTTGTCCACAAACATTGTCATTGAACAGAAAAAGCACCACTATAGAAACAAAGATGAAGGTGTACCGGGCCGTAGTTCTTTCCACACTGCTCTAAACATGGATGGTCTATCGGCGCCATGCCAAGAACCTGAACCACTTTCAGACTACATGCCTCAGAAAACTCCTTGACATAAAGTGCCAGGACAAGATCCCGGAAACAGTGGTACTTACTCAAGCGAGCCTGCCGAACATCTTCACCATCCTGACGCAGTCATAGCTTTCCTGGGCAGGTCATATAGCTCGCATGCCAGACCATTGGCTGCCAAAGAAACTTTTGTTTGGCGAACTACAGGTAGGGAAACGCTCTCAAGGTGGCCTGAGGAAGCATTTCAAACACACTCTGAAGGCTTCTCTGAAGGCCTTCAACATAAACCACACCTCATGGGAGCAGACAGCTCAGGACACAGACAGATGGCGAGCAGCTGTCCACAAAGCAGCTAAATCCTGTGAGGTCTACAGGATCTCTGCAGCTGAACAATGCAGAAAGGCCAGAAAGAACAATGCCAACTGATCCCCTGCTGCTGCCACCATCCCTTGTCCACACTACCAGAGAACCTTCCAGGCTCGGATTGGCCTGACCAGTCATCTATGCACCCACAGACCCCGAGCCCCCAGGATAACTAGATGGTCTTTGTCGGATCGAAGGGTTAGGGTTAAACAGTTTCACGTCCTCTTGAACTCTGTGTTCAAAGTTGTTCTCAACATTTTCCCTTCAGGTACTTGTTGACTATCGGTGTGGTGTCAGTATTTATCCTCATATGGAGTTTAACACCTGCTTTGGGTTAGCATTAGCATTAAGGGTATTTATCCTCAAATGGAGTTTAACACCTGCTGCTGCATTTACCAACAACCTGACTTTGAGAAGACCAGACCCTGGTGTGACTAACACCAGGCAGTGGTCTTCTGTACGCCACATTTGCCACCCCCCACCTGTGGGACTGGGATTCAGTGTTGGACTCTTCAGTCTTCAGTACTGAGTGAATCCTGGTTTTTATATATATATATATATATATATATATATATATATATATATATATATATATATATATATATATATATATATATATATATATATATATATATATATATATATACATATGTGTGTGTGTGTCAGGGATGCCCGGGTTGATGTATAAACGACCTGCAACCAACCGCTTTTTTAACAAACCCGCCCACAGCTTGTTTTGCATAAATATATTTGAAAAGGATGGACCCGACCCGCTTCTCGATCCACATTTTAAAAAATTTAGTCAATGGTCTTTATGAACATCACATGACCTTACTCATATACCTGCATTTATTTCCGTGTTAAAATCTGATGTCATTGGGGTCGACAACCTGTAACATTTAAAGACACATTTGAACCCGGTTTCCACAGAACAGAAAACACTGGGAGCTGCTCATCATCTTTAAAAAATCTCAGTGAATGTATCCCAAGCCTTACTTCTTTTTGCTTGTATGTTTCCGGAGCTTCCACTCTTTTAACTCTCCTTTCTCTCTTGCTCCCTCCATACTGTAGGATAGTGTCTACCTTGTATGGCGGCAGCTGAATAGGGCGGCTGTGGCTCAGTTGGTAGACTGGATTGCCCAATGACCGAGAGGTTGGCGGTTCGCGTCCCGGCTCTGGCTGTCCACATGTCGAAGTGTCCTTGGGCAAGACACTGAACCCCCAGTAGGACTTACCATAGAAACCTACTGGTGTATGAGTGTGTGCGTGAATGGGTGAATGAGGGGCTAATGTAAAGCGCTTTGAGCACCATGAAGGTGGAAAAGCGCTATATAAATGCAGACCATTTACCATTTATGTCACCTTCACAGACATTCAGTAAATGAAGCATATTTACCAGGTTATTTTAACATTTATCTAAAATGACAAATGACCCAACCAACCCGAATATGATTAAAAATCCCGTACCTGCGGTTGACTCACTCAAACGACCTGACCGATATATATATGTATACATATATTATGTATGTGTGTATATATATGTTTTTTTTTTTATGTAATGTTTTTACAGATGTGTGTCCATCACATATGAATGAATATTTGAAACAGCTCTCCATATAACCCAGTACATTTCAACTTCACTATAAACTACAGCTGACAAAATATAAGTCAACTTCTTTTTGGTTTATTTGGCTGAAAATGCAATACGCATGAATAATGACAGCATTTAAAACCGGGATAGCACAAAAAAGCATAAAAGACTTGTTTCCAACGTGGTCCCTTACAAAAATAAATTACATTATTAAAATAAGTTAAAACTGAAAAAGAAACAAGACATGTAAAAACACAACACCAAATGTACACAAAATAAAATTAATTAATATGAAAAAATATGAATTTTTGTAAAATAAAAAAAAAATACAGGGTTGTGTTTTATATCATAGTTCGTTTTATTTCAAATATACATCAATGAAGAAAAAAAACAGAGGTAGGTGCGTCAAGATGAGATGAGTGGGTGACGTAATCAGGTACACTGCCGTCCCAATTGCACAATAACCGTCCTCCTGAGTCTGTACTTGGAAGTCCAAACTTCCAAATACAGACTCAGCGTATTGAGAAACGGCCAGGGAATGCAATACTTTCTCACCTTCCACACACAAATTAGACTATTAAGACACCAAAAATAATGTTTTAATATATAAGGCCTATTTAGTTGTGTATTGTACTGTGTAGTAGGGCAGGTGTAGCTATGTCATATAAAATATCATGTAAAATGAATGAAAGGGAATTATTTCCCACACTTAATCGAACTAATTGTACCCAATCACTCCTAAAAGTAGGGGGTCTACCTTCTGCAGCTGCTGAGTCTGAGACAGTCTGGCATTTCAACACTGCACACAGTAACAGTGTTTATTTGTCATATGCTCACTCATTATTATTGTGTAATTTTCATCTTTACATTTGCTTCAGTATAGTAGCTGAATTGCTTATCATTGAATATTTATGACTTCATATCTTTATTCCAGGTATTACATTCCCAGAGATTAACAGATCAACCTGTCTCTGTGCTGTGAAATCTGATGTGCCGTCATCCCACATGTATGGCTGGACTCGGAAAGAGCTGTTCACACATCTTGGCGACTCTGTTACAAATAATTTTCTATATATTTTATAATGAAATTTAACATTAATTTGAAAAAGCTTTTAAGTATTCCATGTATACTTAAGTACTCCAGACTTACTGTAGATCTTTGTATTAATTAAGCTCAAGATCTTACCTTTTCGATTATGCATGCATATTCATTACCTTTAGTTTTAACCAAGAACATATTTATCATTTATATTCCATACATTAAAGTGCATTCAATAAGTCATCTAATTGATGCCATACAGTTAGGAATTAAAAATATTAATATGATATAAATTTCATTCAAAATCAAATTAAGGCCGACCATATCTAAAATGCTATTCAGTTAAACGTTTAAAAAGGGTTCAATCACAGCCATCAATGGTCTAGCCCCACCCTACCTCTCTGAACTCATAACCATCCATAAACCAGTCGGGACACTGCACTCTTTGGTTGTCCCCAAATAATCATAATCAGCGAAAGCAGATCATCAGCTTATTTACCTGAAACTAAATCAAAATAAATAAATAAAGCAACATTAGGCCCTAATAACAACTAAAGCAAAACTCATCAAATCTTTTTTTTGTAGAAAGACATACATGTACGTCAGTAGGGGCCTACACTGATTTATTAATGACACAGAAATCCACAAAAAAGATAGACTCGTCTTACAGGACAACACAGCACAGGCCTCCTGGTCCATTTCAGATTCAAACTAGAGTATTTGACACAGCTTCATAGTGACACAAATACAACGGATTCAGGAAACATCTACCAATGTCTACTGGCATAAATAAATCTACAAGGAGTGTGGACACATCCAGACACAGAAGGAAACTCTGTGGCTGTATCCAAAATCACTCCCTACTCCCTACATAGGGCCCTATATAGGGACCAGGCCATTTTGTAGGGGTGTCCGAATCTTTAGTGAACTATTTATAAGCACAAGCAGTGCACTTTAACACAATGAATGATATTTGTCCATGTAAAGAACTATTGTGCTTTAGATTTAATGTTAATGTTAATGAATGTACATTTTGCAAAAAGAATATTGAAACTCGGGAACACCTTTTTTTCTCATGTAACATCACAGATAGCTTCCAGAAAACTCTTTATCAATGGCTCTTGGAAAATAATTTGCCTTTGTCACCCTTAAGTTATGTTAATATTCAATTTGGTCTTGTGTTTGAGGATAAAAAAACAGAATTTCTAACAAACAGTATAATTATACTTGCAAAATACTTCATTCATAAATGTAAGAATTTCAGATAATTTATTGTCATTGTCATAAAAGAGCAACGAAATTTCGTTGGAGCAGCCATACATACATTTTGAAGTGCAACCCCCCCCCCCCATAATAAATACACATAAATTACATACAAACATAAACAACCCACTGTAAAGAATTAAAAGTATAGACAAGGTATCCGAGATAGCAGCAGCAGCAATAGTAATAGTCAGTGCAATTGTAGGTGGTTATTGTTGTCTTAATTGAGGAGGCAGAGAGGGGGGAGTGGCAGAGTTCAGCTGCCTTACAGACTGTTGGCCAGTCTGGATGTTCTGGCCTGTATAGACCGGTATCTTCTCCCTGAGGGCAGCAGGTGGAAAAGGTGGTTAGCAGGATGGTGCTGGTCCCGCAGGATGTTTCGCACTCTTCTCAGGCAGTGAGTGTTGTAGGTGGTGCTGATCTCAGGGAGAGTTGTTCCAATGATTCTCCCGGCAGTTTTCACCACCCCCTGGAGCGCCTGCTGGTCAGCCTTAGTGCAGCTGGAAAACCACACCAAGGATCCATACATCAGGATACTACTGATGGCACAGTTGTAGAAGTTTACCATCAGAGGTCTGGGGATGTGAGTGCTCCTCAGCTTCCTCAGGTAGTAGAGGCGCTGTGGAAATATGACCCCCCCAGGAAAGCTCCTCAGTCACTGTCACCCCCAGGAATTTAAAACTTTGCACCCTCTCCACTACCTCATTGCCTATGGTGAGAGGCTGATGTGTAATGCGTTTCTTTCTGAAGTCCACCACGATCTCCTTGGTCTTTTTGATGTTTAAGACCAGGTTGTTATTATGGCACCATGACTCCAGATGTTGCACCTCTCTTCTGTAGTTCGTCTCATCGTCGTTGGAGATAAGTCCGAGCACTGTGGTGTCGTCGGCGAACTTGACGATGAGGTTAGCTGTAGAGGAGGTGAGGCAGTCATGAGTGAACAGAGTGTAGAGCAAAGGACTTAAAACACACCCTTGAGGGACTCTGGTGTTGATGACCAGGGTGGAAGAGGTGTCCATCCCCACCCTGACACTCTGTGTGCGGTTCGTCAGAAAGTCCACAATCCAATTACACAGGCCAGTGCTAAGTCCCAATTGGTGGAGTTTGGGTCGGAGCTTGAACGGCCGGATAGTATTAAAGGCCGAACTATAATCCACGAAGAGGAGCCGTGCATAGGTGTTCCTAAATTCATGTCTGTCACACCTCATTTCCAGGTTTTGTTGAAGGAATTTTTTAACTTTTTGGACTCTTTTGAAAAAGTTAAATCTAAGAATGCTGTATGCCTTTATAGTTTGTTATCTGCTTTGTCTTTTAATCTGACCCCAGTGAGTAATAATTAAATTATTTTAGTTCTTTTTTGGGTTTTTTTGTTGTTGTTGGGTTATTTTGGTATTATTTTATTATTTTTTTATGCATTCATTTTATTGGATTGTCTTTGTTGTCCAATTTTCTAGAGGTTTGTGTTACACAAAATAATAAACACAAACAAACAAAAAACTTATAAGCACTATATAGTCACTCAATGTATCCCACAATCCACTGCGAAATGTAGTGGGCACCGATGATCACTAACCAAAGCACTATATCCCATCATGCATTGCACGAATTGAAAAATGACTGAAAATAAACTTTATTGAACATTAGGATATACAGACTCTCAATGAGGATAATGAATACAACTTAAAATTAAATACAAAATAAAATATATAAAAATAAACAAACTTGGGGATTTTGTAAAAAAAAAACTGAACTAATATAAAATATTAAACAATGTATAAATAAGGTTTACATTAAGCGCTTTAAATTAAACAACACAGAGCAGAGATACAACAGGATGTTCTTTGGTTAAAATAATAAATGTTGCCCAATGTACTTACTTATTTTTCTTGCAATTCTGTTCAATTCCAATTTTTTGAGACATGAAAAAAAAAATCTTGAAGTCATTAATAAAACCAGGCAAAGAGGACTTAGAGTTTGACCATTTTACACAGTGAATATGATACTTACCCAAAATTATAATGATATTAATAATGTCTGATAAGAAAGATTCCAAATCACCCATGTAAAAAAGTGTTATGATTTATTTCAAATGATAGTACACCGTTAATTTTTACTGAAATCCAATTATGTATGAAATCCACTGAGATACAGGACACCCAAAAAATAAATGATCCAGTGTATGATCAACAGGATTACAGAAGGCACCCCCCTCAAATTCAAATATTTTCTTAAGAAACTCTTGACACAGGATAAATGTTACGGGGAGATTCATGGTTAAAATAAACACGAACAGATTGATATTGGACAACATATGGACAGAACTACACCTGTTCAGTAACGGTAAACGTTAACCGTCTGTTGAATGACAGGTGCCAGACAAGAGTTATTTAACAGTCAATAACAGTAAAACAGTCAGTTTATTCATTTTTTTTATTTTATTGCACAGACGGTAATACAAAAATCATTTTTAAGTGATTTATTTTTTTGAGAGACGATACTGTTACGTTTTAATTATTCGACGGTGATGACGCATTTAAACAGCGCCGTAGTAGTGTCCGACACGTATTCAATGTAGTTCACTATGTAGTGGACTACGTGTATTTCCTATGTAGGGATTAGGGAGTGATTGGCTGATTTCGGACACAGCCAGTCTGTTGTCTCCTGGAGATTACAGTAGTACAACTGACGGCACAACATGATTTACCCACAGTGGGACCAGGAATGTCTGGATTTTCATATAATCGTGATAAAACGGCAGCGTAATGTAATGTGTCAATGTGAAGTTGTTTTCTTCCAGTCCGATATGGTGGCACGACTACGGAATCATGGGATCGCATGACGTTACGTGCTTAGACAAGTTTTTGACCTGTTTCCTCTTTACTTCCTGAATGTGCTCTTCACTTCCTTTCTGGCTCCTCCGTTTGGTTTTACTAGTTATCTCTGATATAAATGCAGAGATTCAGTGAGAAAAATGATGGACATCTACCAGAGGAAAAGTGGTTGTGGACCTACGTGTGCTGTCGGTTGTAAAAACTCAAGAAAACACCTGAACGAGTGGTTAGATAGTGTTTTAACCACAAACCTGCCACAAAGAGCCAATGTTCATGCCCTCCGTTGTTTTCATTTTTTTCACCCCGCAATGTTTTTGTGTTCCCATCACTTTGTGGACAAAAGACCAACTAATGATAACCTGTTTGTAGAGTTATTTTTGGGATCCACTGTCTTTACAGCCAAAGAGGCTACGACTCACCCAGCGGACCATTATCTCCATAAAGAGACTTAAACTTCAACCTGATGGTAAGTTCATCAACTTTAGCTATGAAATGAAAGCTTTAGCTATGAAACTGTCACTTCTGTTAATTGTGAAGTTGTCATACACTAACATTGCCACCGGTGTTTTGCTAAAACAGGTGATCAGCATATAAGATAATGTTCATAGACAGTAGAGCTGTATGTGTTCTTGGATTGACAGTTCGCCTACAGTGCTCTGTATGTAATAATAATAATAATCTTTATTTGTATAGCACCTTTCATACAAACACTGTAGCCCAAAGTGCTTCACATTGATTAAAAATTAAAGTACAATTTTAAGACAGGGTGAAATAAAAAATACATTATAATTTGATTGCACAAAATTACAAAAGTACAGGATAAACTGATTCAATAAATAAGAAATAAAATTACAAGAAAAGTACAAGATAAACTGATTATACATGTATTATAAAAATGTCATTAAATAAGAATAAAATTACAAGAGTAAACTGATTATGCATACATTATACAATTTAAATAGAGTAAATCAGAAATGCATTAAAACTTGATTACGAAATATAAAGAATGTAAAGAACAGGGTCACATAATTGTGACTCCATTCTTTATCTCCCTTCAAAGGCTGATGGAAATAAAAATGTTTTTAATTTAGTTTTTAGTTTTCTACTCAGTGAAGTGTCTTCCCTCATGTCTTTTGTAATTCTATTCCATAACTTTGGTTCATAGTTACCATAGTTACCAAAGGCTGCGTCCCCACTTGTCTTTGTCATATATGTGGGAGTCACTATAATGACCTTAGTGTTCTAGTTTGGACACAACTGCTCAGTGAGTTTGAAATGGAACTGGGTCTTGTTCCATTTAAGGCTTTAGAAGTGAGCAGTAGTATTTGAAAATGACTTGTGTAGGTTAGTGGTAACCATGGAAACCAACACTGGACCTTCTTGGTTCTGGTTAGTAACCTAGCTGCACAGTTGTGGATCAGCTGCAGTCATTACAGTAGTCCAGTCTGCTGGAGAGAAAAGAACCCACATGGTTTTAAGGATCCTTTTGATTTGTAATTGGTATTACTTTTGCTATGTTTCGCAGTACTCTGTGTGTAGGGTTGTCAAACGACCCTTAAATACGGAATCGTCCCATATTAAAAACAAACTTCCGTCTGGTATTGAGCTGAGCTTTAAACAAGACGAAATTCTTATTTTGCCATTGATGATTATATAAAAAAATCAGAGTCTGTGAATCTGATGGGATTTGCCATAGTGTCCCCTCTTTTCCCCTCACGGAGTTGGCAGCCCTATCTGTTTGTGTGTGTGTGTGTGAGAGAGAGAGAGTACAATTTCTCATTATATATTAGTGCTTTATATGCAGATACTGATACTCCTCGGAGGCTGTCAGATTGTCCATAGTATTACACACCCCAGTTTGGGGCCTGTTGGAAGATTTATATTATCTGTTAAAAACAGAGAAAGGAAAATGAATCACGAGGAGATGTCTGTTCAGTTGCCTCGCTAGTGTAGCTTTTTTTTTAAATTACAATAATCATGTAAAATCACAATTTACAGCATTTTCATTCTGTCTTGTGTCAAAATACAATGTTTAGGTTCACAATAAAATCCTTTATTGGAATCATGTACAGTATCCCTTTAATCATGTTACCTTGTTCCCTTTAATCATGAATCATTGCTATTTATTATCTACTTTTAACATTTGTTATGCTTTTTTACTCTATTTGAATGTTATTTATTCACTATTTATTATATTTGTCACATTAATACATCCACATATGCGCAGTGCCACCGTGTCTTTACGTGCGCACGACTCTAAAATGGCTGTGCTTAGCATAACGGCTATAAAGAAAAGTGAAAATGGAAGTCACTTTAAACTACCTCTAAAAGCGATCTTGGCTGGCTTCAACACATCTCAAAGTACACAAAATTAACAAACGCAGTCATTAACATTACTAAAACATATGTCAGGGCCTAAATCTATTTGAAGGGAGCACAATAAAAATAGATAACCAACAGTCCCTTGTCGCTACAAAATGGCGATCTAACGTATTTTCTAGGCATAAAAAGTATATGAAATCCTGCAGCTAGCTCACAAATGTCTAGGATGAGACAAAGCTTAAGTATCTAAGCATGCTTTATGATAATGATAATCATTTTACCAAGTACCAACCTGTTAAAAACAGAGAAAGGAAAATGAATCACGAGGAGACGTCTGTTCAGTTGCCTCGCTAGTGTAGCTTTGAGGCAGGTCACGTACCCCTCGCTGTATGGTAACAAGTCCCCCCCCCCCCCCCCCCCCCCGGTGAAGAGTGTAATTAGAGGTGGATATATTCAAATAAAACAACAAAAATAGACAGTAAAAACTGTACTTATTCTTATTCTCAAACGTTGGGTCACGTCGTCATATTATCCTCCAGGTCTGCACCACATTTGGGTGGTGGATAATAACCCCATCTCCACACAACGTACTAAAACTATGTTCCCAGGACATTATAGCTCATAAACAGTTAACAATCGAAGTCTGTTCACATTAGCAAACACTGCGAAACTTACTTCCGGCGGCAATAACATACATATCTGGATTGTAATAGCGCAGCCCAGGGTTTGTGGTGTTTTTTATTTTTTTATGTTAATTTATTTTTCAAAAAAATTAACATGTTGAAAGCAAACATTTTTCCCACAGGATTGAATATGTTTGAACAAATTGAAGTAGGTTAACACAAATATACAACAGTGAAGGGGAAAACCTTTAACCCTTTCCATCAGTTTTTCGCAAAACAATATTTTCACTCCAAGAGAAGTGGTCATGTGACTATGTAGTCATATCCTGTGACATATTTTGCGGAAGAAGTGCTTCCATTACGCTTTTGCGATATATTACAATATCGAAACATCTGAAAAACGACCTCATGTAAGCGTGAAAACTTTTTTTTGATATTTGAGTGTTTTTTTTCGAAATTCAGGTGTTTCCATTACCAGTTTTTATAGCAATATTTATAATAAATAAAGGAGAATTAATTAAGTAATTATTAGGTGGCAGGCGGCCTGGTACTAATTGATCCATGGACCGGTACCAGTCCGCGGCCCAGGGGTTGGGGACCGGAGTTTAGGTTTATTGTCCCCAGCACTTAAAAAACCAAACTGACGCCCCTGAGCACAGGGGTGATAGGGTCAGGGTTTGGTGCACAGGGGTGATAGGGTTAGGGGTCAGAGGTCAGGGTTTGGAGCACAGGGGTGATCTGTACTCTTCTGTTTGATCCTGTTAGTAATCTTGCTGCTGCATTTTGAAGCAGTTAAAAGCTTTTTCAGGAATATTTTTCTGCATCATTTTTAGACACAATATTCCTAATTTTGGCTAATGTTGCGTAAGTGAAAGAAGGCTGTTCTGTATGATTGGTTAATGTGCCCTGACCCCTGACCCTTTGAATGAAAGATCTGGATCAAATAAAACTCCTAAATGTTTAACTGTGTCACTGGGTGTTCCACTTAAGTTGTCTACAGTAACTATCTGGTCAGTTTTGGAGTCTCTCACATTTTTAGGGCCTATTATAATGACTTCAGTTTTTTCAGGGTTCAATAGGAGATAATTGTCACTCATCCAAGTCTTTATGTCTTGGACACATGTACTTAGTTTATCTATTTGTCTGGTCTGATCTGGTTTAATCGATAAATATAGCTGTGTGTCATCAGCGTACCAATGAAAATTAATGCCATGATTTCTAATGATGTTACCTAAAGGTAGCATATATAGTGTAAACAAAATAGGCCCAAGGACTGACCCTTGAGGAACGCCATAATTAACTCTGGAGGACTGCGATGATTGTTGATTAACGTTAACAAATTGGTAGTGATTAGATAAATATGATTTAAAGCAGCAGAGGGCTGCTCCTCTAATACCTATATCACATTCTAATCTGTGCACTAAGATACTGTGGTCAATGGTGTCAAAGGCTGCACTAAGGTCTAATAACACCAGGACCCATATTAATCCGATGTCAGCGGCTAATAATAAGTCATTAGTAACTTTAACTAACGCCATTTCAGTGCTATGATGGGCACGTAAGCCAGACTGAAACTGTTCAAATAAACTATTATCCTGCAGGTATTGGCACAGCTGTTTAACTATTACTCGTTCTAAAACCTTTGACAGGAAGGACAAATTGGATATAGACCTAGAATTGGCTAAAATGTCAGGATCTAGGGTAGGCTTTTTCAGAATTGGTTTAATAACATATAATAACATATTTAAATGACTGCGGCACATATCCAGTAATTAATGAAGTGTTAATTATATTTAGGACAGTGTTAATAATTAGGGGCAGAATCTGTTTAAAGAGTTTAGTTGTAATTGGATCTAAGAGGCAGGTGATGATTTGGAAGACATGATAATAGATATGACATCAGTTTGGTCTACAGTGGTGAAATTATTTAGTGTTACAGAGGGATTTATAAAAAGGCCTAGGTTTGAAACCACTGCTTTTTCTGATCTAATGTTTGGGAGAAATGTGTCTATTTTGTCTCTAATAGTTGATATTTTATTGTTAAAGAACTGCAGGAAATCATCAGAATGGAGCGTGGATGGAATAACTGGTTCCACGGAGGTGTGTCTGTTTGTCAGTCTGGCTACAGTACTGAACAGGAATCTAGGATTATTCTGGTTTTCTTCTATTATGGATGAGTAATATCTAGTTTTGGCTGTACACAAAGATGGATTATACTTTAGTCACATATTTTTGAAGCCATTGAAAGAATGTTGTGAATTGGATCACTACACAGGGTTTATTATTAACTACACAGTGTTTATTATTAACTACACAGTGTTTATTATTAACTACACAGTGTTTATTATTAACTACACAGTGTTTATTATTAACTACACAGTGTTTATTATTAACTACACAGGGGATAGACACAGTTTTTCTATTACTTACTACATGCTGGGTTTGTGACAGCTCAGAGTGAAGTTGATGATGCACACAGAAGTGTTTTACTCTACGACTCTGCGCCTGGGCCCACACTCTGAATTGTCATATTGACAGGTTAAATTTAGCAGCCACATTTTGTGCTCAGAGAGAGGCACCTTCCCCAGTGGGATGTATGCTATCTCTGCCAATGAGCCCAGGCTTTCCCCACAACGCACGCCACTTATCTATGAAAACTACATGGTTTTCTGAGCACCATCTAGACAACCAGCGGTTAAATGATGACAACCTAGAGGACATCTCATCACTGGACAAATTAAGCAAATGTGAGCTGTTCGACAGTAGATGATGTTCCATGTTTTTTCACCGGCTCTGTGTCAAAGACCAAAATACATTTTGCTTTTCTCTTATTTTTCAGCAGGTGAATGTTTTTGATGCATATTGGCAATAAAGGTATAGCATGTTGAAGTGTAATACCACTGACAGCCACTAGGTTGTTCCCAAAAAGACCACTCCTTGTTAACTTTAGCTGTGTTTCCATTACAGTTTTTCACAAAACAAGAGCAGTATTTCTAAAATTTTGACAAAGTATATTTGTGCTTTTAACACGTTTCCATTGGTAGTTGTTCTAGGCAGGAGTGTTGTAACTCTCGTAAGATCCCATCAGATTTCACTGCTGGAAAATGGATGTCCAAAAACCTGTTGTGTCCAGGTGTTGTCATGGTTACAGCAACTGCGGTTGCCCTGTCTGTTTTCAACAGAAGACACAGACTACAGGCGATGGTTCATAGATGAAGTCCTTATGTGGGGTCAAAGGGCAAGAATCCTGAATTTCTGGGAGAGGATAGTGAACGATGAATTTACTGACGAACTGTACATTTCAGAATGACTGGAGACACATTCAGTGACTGTGTGATGATGTTAAGCCTCCTGTTACACCAGACATTTCATGCCCTTGGGAACTAGCGCAGACTCAAAAACGTGTTGCTATTGCCTTCTACAAACTGGCAACCTGTTCTTTTGTTATTGCCCCCTGATGTCAGAACCAGGTTTAAACAAACGTCCTGTAACGTATAATTATATAAAAACTGTCTGAATATGAGTAAACGAGTAAAAAGTTTAGATCTATTTTTTTAGTGTTTTTGTTCTAAATTCAGGTTTTTCCATGACCAGTTTTTTTATATTTACATTTTGTGAATTTCCAAAGGTAATGAAAAAACAGCTACACCTGGATTTAAACCAACAAATATTCCACATCCTCTTGTTTGCATGACTTTTTATTCCTGTTGAATTCAGAATCAAGGTAAATTCCTCTTTAACATAAAACCATGTAAATACATAATTCCAGTTGAAAATTAATATTCTGAATTAAACTGAATTCAGAAAAGCTCACATTTGGTCACATGTCCCTTGGCTTTTTCGCTGCAATAAGATGCTTCCGGTTAGCCTAGCTACGATAGCATAAAGTGATTTTGATCTTTTAGTTGATTATGACCTTGGCCTTTGACCTTTACTCAAATGGATCATTGTATCTGATGCACATTAGCTATATGTATATGCCCATGTAATTTGTAAGATATAATGTATTGCCCACGTGTTAGAAATGGAAAAGTATTTCCAGAAGGGAAGTATTTTTTGATGGTCACTGGTGGGTAAGACATTATCCCACTTATTCTAGGATTATTACAGTTTATTCCTGCTACTACTCTAACACATTGGATAAAATAGCCGTTACAACATAATGAATATTTACTTTCAAAGTGGTCGAACTACCTGCGGAGTGATACAGTACCGTGAATCTGAAGTGACAAAACTCGTTGCCATTGGCAGCGGGCGTTTATCGAAAAAAAATCCGCCCACAGAACGCTGGGAACGTCCATTCAAAGTGAATGGGAGCTGTCGCAATGTTCTTGAGGGCCGTAGAATAAAATAGTGATATCACGGTGACACACACACACACGTTCACGTACACACACACACACATTTACACACTGACATGCACACACACACTTGTTTAAATGTCTCATGATGACCAAGTGAGTTTTTAATTACATTGAGTGTAAACACATTTTTTCTTTTTAAATAAAATAAAATAAAACATTATGTAATACAATTTTGAAAACTAAATAAAAAATAATAAAAATGAATGAATACAACATAACTTTAAAATAAAAGTAAATAATTTAGATAATAATTTAAATTAATGTATTTAAAAATAATTAAATAATTAAAAAAATATATTTTTAAACACATCTTCAAACTTCCGTAAAAGTACACACTTTACACCTGTTTCCCTCATACTTTATGGGGACTTCAGGAAAAAAACAAATTGATGTATTTATAGGGCCACATCATTTCTATTTTACTAGTGGGGACCTTTATTTATATTTAAACGTGGGGAGCTGTATTTTGGTCCGCATAGTATCAGAGGTCCCCATGGTGTGACTGTGTAAACATGTCAATGTCCCCATAAAGATAAGAATACACACACACACACACACACTTCAGATCTCTGAGCTGGAAGATTATATAAGAGAGAGAGTGGGAGGAAGAGCTATTTCAAGACCAGTGTGTGTGTGTGTGTGTGTTTTTTTTATTGTACCCATATGACTGTGTGTGTGTGTGTGTGTGTGTGTGTGTGTGTTTTGTTTTTTTTATTGTACCCATATGACTGTGTGTGTGTGTGTGTGTGTGTGTGTGTGTGTGTGTGTGTGTGTGTGTGTGTTGGACTGTGATTCACTTTGTTTCATAACGAGTCAAGTTTGAAGTTAAGTTTAGAACCTTCAATGTGTGTGAACGTCTACATACACATGAACACATTAACGCATGGACATCTATATATACAGTTCCTACATTAATGATATTATTTTAATAACACAGATAAAAATCATAATTATGAGATTAAAAATGTAAACAAAATATGAGATTAAAAAAATGCATAAATATGAGAACAATACTCAAAATTATGATTCAAAGATTTTTCCATCTGAAGTGTTTTAGTTTATTCTGAGAATGTAACAAGTATAAAGTACATATATTTATATAAATGTAAAGAGTAAAAGTACATATATTTATATAAATGTAAAGAGTAAAAGTACATATATTTATATAAATGTAAAGAGTAAAAGTACATATATTTATATAAATGTAAAGAGTAAAAGTACATATATTTATATAAATGTAAAGAGTAAAAGTACATATATTTATATAAATGTAAAGGGTATAAAGCACAAATATATATAAATGTTTTTTTTAATGAAGCCCCCCAAAAAATACATTAAGCAAAAAATAATAATATTCAATTATGTAAAAAAAAAAAAAGATCTCGTACTAATTATTTCTTGTCTTTTTTTAGTGTCATTTTTTCCAGTCTGTTGACATCCTAAGACATTTGGACTGTGGACTTTATTTTATGAATAATCATTAGTAACATAAGTGTGTCGTCCTGTATCTGTTTGACACTGACGTCCCTTTGACATTCATAATGAACAGTTTATTTATACTGGTGTTGTCTGTCAACAGCACATTTTAATGGAAGTATTTTGTAGGAAACAACGGGACGTCAGACTACTGCTGCTACTGCTTAAACACTACACATGAAAGCAGATGCTGTGGACGTTCAGAGAGGATGGAGACTTTAAATGTCCTTAAATGTCCCTTTGAATCTTTCCACTCATACCCATGCTTCCTCCAGTGTCGTCTTATTTACTAGATTCTCAATAAAAACCTGTCAACTCCACATTAGTGTATAAGCCAAAGGAGGTCAGAAAGTCAGTTTCTTTTTATATCCTATTTATATTCCATACATGATCATGTAAATTAAGTAAAATATTAAACTGTAATGTTACTATAAAATAATGTTGATTGATTAAATCAAATATAGCTGCCAAATCCAAAATGGCCGACCAAAATGCGTAAGAATGAAAAATTTCAAATCGTGTAGATGAATGTTCCAATGATATTGGAGGTAACCATAGTAACCATAGTCAATGTCATATATATTCTGACAGGACATACACTTTTACTTCTTATTGTATATGCTGCACATATATACTGTATATGTGTATATGATATTAATTCCAACAGATAAACCACAACAATATGAAGACGGTCAACTTTTATTTAATGTGCATTTAATCATTTGCTTATTTTTTTAAATACATACAACCCTAACCCTACATACAAGATATGGACCATGGTTGTGGTTCATACCTTTATGGTTGTGGTTTATATCTTTATGGTTGGGGTTCATATATTTATGGTTGTGGTTCATATATTTATGGTTGTGGTTCATATATTTATGGTTGGGGTTCATATATTTATGGTTGTGGTCCATATATTTATGGTTGTGGTCCATATCTTCATGGTTGTGGTTCATATATTTATGGTTGTGGTCCATATATTTATGGTTGTGGTCCATATCTTCATGGTTGCGGTTCATATATTTATGGTTGTGGTCCATATCTTCATGGTTGTGGTTCATATATTTATGGTTGTGGTTCATATATTTATGGTTGTGGTCCATATCTTTATGGTTGTGGTCCATATCTTCATGGTTGTGGTTCATATATTTATGGTTGTGGTCCATATATTTATGGTTGTGGTCCATATCTTCATGGTTGTGGTTCATATATTTATGGTTGTGGTCCATATCTTCATGGTTGTGGTTCATATATTTATGGTTGTGGTCCATATATTTATGGTTGTGGTTCATATATTTATGGTTGTGGTCCATATATTTATGGTTGTGGTTCATATATTTATGGTTGTGGTCCATATATTTATGGTTGTGGTTCATATATTTATGGTTGTGGTCCATATATTTATGGTTGTGGTCCATATATTTATGGTTGTGGTCCATATCTTCATGGTTGTGGTTCATATATTTATGGTTGTGGTCCATATCTTCATGGTTGTGGTTCATATATTTATGGTTGTGGTCCATATATTTATGGTTGTGGTTCATATATTTATGGTTGTGGTCCATATATTTATGGTTGTGGTTCATATATTTATGGTTGTGGTCCATATCTTTATGGTTGTGGTCCATATATTTATGGTTGTGGTTCATATATTTATGGTTGTGGTTCATATATTTATGGTTGTGGTTCATATATTTATGGTTGTGGTTCATATATTTATGGTTGTGGTCCATATCTTTATGGTTGTGGTCCATATCTTTATGGTTGTGGTTCATATATTTATGGTTGTGGTCCATATATTTATGGTTGTGGTCCATATCTTCATGGTTGTGGTTCATATATTTATGGTTGTGGTTCATATATTTATGGTTGTGGTCCATATATTTATGGTTGTGGTCCATATCTTCATGGTTGTGGTTCATATATTTATGGTTGTGGTTCATATATTTATGGTTGTGGTCCATATATTTATGGTTGTGGTCCATATCTTTATGGTTGTGGTCCATATATTTATGGTTGTGGTCCATATATTCATGGTTGTGGTCCATATCTTCATGGTTATGGTTCATATATTTATGGTTGTGGTTCATATATTTATGGTTGTGGTCCATATATTTATGGTTGTGGTCCATATATTTATGGTTGTGGTCCATATCTTCATGGTTGTGGTTCATATATTTATGGTTGTGGTCCATATATTTATGGTTGTGGTCCATATCTTCATGGTTGTGGTCCATATCTTCATGGTTGTGGTCCATATATTTATGGTTGTGGTTCATATATTTATGGTTGTGGTCCATATCTTCATGGTTGTGGTCCATATCTTCATGGTTGTGGTCCATATATTTATGGTTGTGGTCCATATATTTATGGTTGTGGTTCATATATTTATGGTTGTGGTCCATATCTTCATGGTTGTGGTCCATATCTTCATCGTTGTGGTCCATATATTTATGGTTGTGGTCCATATATTTATGGTTGTGGTTCATATATTTATGGTTGTGGTCCATATCTTCATGGTTGTGGTCCATATCTTCATGGTTGTGGTTCATATATTTATGGTTGTGGTCCATATCTTCATGGTTGTGGTCCATATCTTCATGGTTGTGGTCCATATATTTATGGTTGTGGTCCATATATTTATGGTTGTGGTCCATATCTTTATGGTTGTGGTCCATATCTTCATCGTTGTGGTCCATATATTTATGGTTGTGGTCCATATATTTATGGTTGTGGTTCATATATTTATGGTTGTGGTCCATATCTTTATGGTTGTGGTCTATATTTCCACAGTTGTTGTATCTTCTGCGTCTGCTTCAAATCTGATGACTTTGTTTACTGGTTCTTCTTCTATGGTGCCAACCGGAAGAGTGGCAACGCAAAATGGCGTCTAGCGCCACCTAGTGTCTGGGAGTGGAACAATAATTAATATCCAAGGTCTCATTAAGACCAACAAATAAAAGATAACACTGAAACATAACATAATGTCTTTTAAAAGGACACTTCAAATTAATGTTTGTCATCAGCATCTTTACTCTGGTGCACCCACAGTGATTTACCCCTGACAGTATCCTGTGAGCCCAGTTCTGGTCCGGTTCAGTCCCGGCAGGTTTCCTGGAGTCAACAAAATCAAACCTGTTTCTTCTGAAAACCGTATGTGTTGGAATGAAAGATTTATTTACATAAAAAAACCGCCACGAAACAAAAACTCACACCTCGTAATTGCTTGGAGCTACTTTCTCTCAATAGTGATCAATGTGCTAGCTTTGTCACTGCTAACAGCTGTGCACCTGCACGTAGCAGCCGCTAACAGCTAACACTGCTAACAGCTGTGTGTCTGATCAAACTACTTTCATCAATTGTTGGGCAGTGTTAGCTGCTAGCAGTGTCAGCGGCTGCTACGTGCAGATGAATCATTTATACTTTACTCAATTTACTTCAGGTCAAAATTGGATGAAACAGAAATTGGCCGTTAACCGTTTTGTCTATTATTCATTTAAACACAAAAAGCAAAACACATCACTGTCTGTTTTTTCAGTTTGTTTTTGGAAACAATGACGAAACAAGTTGTTTTTTCGTTGTTTTATTTTTAAAAGCAAATACATGGAATATTGACAAATAAGTCACTTATGTAACTTGATTATTGACAATAGCTCGACTTAAACGTGCATGAAAAGGTACTGAATAACTAACACACATATATACACACACATACACACACACACATACATTTTCTCTCCCACTAACTCTATTGTCTCTCTCTTTTTTTTTCCATCTCTCCCACTCTCTTTCCATCTCCCTGTCACTCCCTCCCTCCCTCTCTTATCCCTCCCCCATCTGTGGGAAGCTGCTGTTGTGCGCATGTCACCAATGAGTCAATTTGTGGAAGCAGCGCACACACACACACACACACACACACACACACACACACACACACACACACACACACACATCCTGTCTCCCACGAAGGCATCTGTTTCAGTCTGTCTCTCTGTGAGATGCAGCACCAACAGAGGAGAGAGGGGGAAGAAAGGAAAGAGAGAGAGAGAGAGGAAGAAGAGAAAAGGGAGGGATAAGAAAGGAAAGAGAGAGAGAGAGGAAAGAGAAACAACAGAAAGAAAGAAGAGTCAGTAATAGTCAGACTGAGGAGGAGAACATCTAAAATCAGAGGACGCTGCAGCTCACTGACTTCTGAGGAGTTTTGGTTCGGACATGACATTCACCATCCTGTTTTGTTGTTTGAGGTTGAGCATCTTGAGTTTGTGTGTGTGACAGTGTGTGTGTTTGTGTGTGTGTGTGAAGCCATGGCCAGTGCTCAGCCTGGGGTCCATGCATTGAAACTCCAGCCTCCATCCGTGTCTCAAACACTGAGGAACGGAAGCAACTTCATTAAATGGGACGAGGTAAGAAAATCACATGTGTTTATTATACATGTTATACCCACTTTATACCTACATACATTCAACTATGTATTAACTATTTAATACACATGTATGTTTGTTCATGATGTATTAACTGTCTGTTACCTATATGTTAATGTTTATTAATGTATTGTTTATTCACAATTAATCATAAAGCATTTGTTTACACGACTACAAATTTTATATATATATATATGTGTGTGTGTGTGTGTGTGTGTGTGTGTGTGCGTGTGTGTGTATGTCTGTGTTTTGGATTTTTTTATGTATGAATTTATTACGTTTTGTATATTTTTTTCTCCACATTTTCATTCATTGTATTTTGTAGGAAATTTGATTAAAAAAACAAAACCCAAAACAAAACACTTGAAACAACCCTGTGATTAATCTGATCTGATTCCACATTTTTATTGATTTAACAACCCTATTTGTTATGTTTTTTTTGTTAATACATTGATGAATCCATATTGTCACATTATGTGTGTTTGTGTGTTCATGATTTCCTGTGAGAAAAGAGTCACATTATGAAAAATGACAGGAAGTGGAAGTAGAGGTGTGTGCGTGCGTGCGTGCGTGCGTGCGTGCGTGCGTGCGTGCGTGCGTGCGTAGGAACACAGTTGTGGTCAGTTTCTTCATTGCCACCTGTTGGTGCTAAAATCATTAGACTGATCAGTGGGTTTAGTTATGGATGCACCACTCACGTGTGAGTTAGTGCTGGTATGCTGACATATGGAGATCTGACAATGAGAAAAACGTTCTGTCTGGTTGCCATGGTAACTGGCATGGTTACACCACCAAAACAGATCTTGTGACAAAGAATAGATGTAGATTTAGCTGTGTGCAAATGTGTGTGTGTGTGTGTGTTTGCCTATAAATCAATATATTGATCCATGTAATATCATAAATCACACTTAAAGGATTTTTATTCACTTCAGCGTGTGGTCGCAGCTGCTGCCTTGGTTTTTTTTATTTTTTATTTTATTCCTCCAACATGTCGAGCTGAGCTTTATGAAAAATAGAAGGGGTTGCTATGGTAACAGGTGACAACCAGGGATCTAGTTAAGCATCTTTCTGTGCTTTCTTTTTTCTTCTGGTTTTCATGCGTCTTGAGTGTAGGCCATGCACGATGATGGATGAAGCAGCAAAGACAATAACATGAATGACCTTTGAATTAAATATTATTATAGACTGACATCCACACCATAAACATAAACTCCTTTCGCCATAGATCACCTGTCAAGTCATTTTAAGTAGGTTTGTCAAATGGACTCATCCACTGCACTCATGGTGTCCCAGTCTAGCTATTATAGAAGTCCGAGCTTTGTGTTTAGTTTATGTTTTGAGCAAACAAGGTGTACCACAGATTAATTGAGGAAGCATCTTAAATCACATCCAAAGTAACATCACAGAAGAATGATGGATACCCTGACATTTTTAAGCAAAAACAAAAAAAAGGAACGAAAAAATACATTTCCTGCTAACTAATTACTTTGCTAGTGAGATAAAGCACAACACCACACCCAATGTACACACAATATTACATACAACAGAACCCATGTATGAAGGTGAATTATCTATTAGCACTGTACTTTAAGAGTGCTACAACCTCCATATATAACTTGTATATATAACCTGAATATATATATATATATATATATATATATATATATATATATATATATATATATATATATATATATGGTAAATGGACTGCATTTATATAGCGCTTTTCCACCTTCATGGTGCTCAAAGCGCTTTACATTAGCCTCTCATTCACCCATTCACACACACACTCATACACCAGTAGGTTTCTAAGGTCTATGGTAAGTCCTACTGGACTTTTATTTATATATATATATATATATATATATATATATATATATATATATAAAACCTGCATATATAACCTGTGTATCTAACCTACATGTATAACCTACAGTGGACAAACATACAGATGCAGTGATATATAAAGAAGTGATAAAGGCTAAACTGAGTGAGTATCAAATGTTTCACCAGTGTTTGTTTGTTTGTAGGATCTGTCTACAGTCAGCCCAGTCACTCTGTATGTGGATCCACATGGACTGTACCTCTACTGGACTGACCAAAACAAGGTATGCTATAACACACACTAACTCCTCTGTCAGTGTAATGTGTGTACTGCACTCGAATGAACTACACTGTACTGTAATATGCTTTACTGTACTGCACTCTACTGTACTGTACTGCGCTGTAATGTACTTAACTTTACTGTACTGCACTGTACTGTACTGTAATTTACTGTACTGCACTGTACTGTACTGTAATTTACTGTACTTTGATGTGGACTTTGATCCAAGTCAAAGAGAAAACCAAATTTTAAGTGTGTCTTTATAATCTGGAAAATACAATATTGTGGTCATTTTAGTTTCAGTATGTTCTTATTCTACACATTTGTTGTTTGTTTTGGTCCAGTTTGTGAATTATTTTGGTCATTTTTCTTCATTTTCTTGATTATTTTGTTAATTTCTGGTCATCTTTAACACTATCCAATAATGGTGTTCTACAAGTAAAAAGCTTCTGGAGTCAAACTAATGAATTGTCCCCACATGTGTGTTAGTGATAAAGAAAAAGAAAAGTCTGAAATGATGATTGGATCCAGTTTCCCAGATCATTCTGGGAAAGTAGAAATGGTTTTAGTTCAAAGGAACATTGGTGTCAGATCTACCAGATCTACCAGGTCTCTTTGATCTATCAGATCTACTTCCAAACACTGTCTGCACATTGTGATCCATTGTCTTTCCAGATTGTTTCTAGTGGAATATTTACTAATCCATAGTATACATGTAGATAAAGCAGCATATATGTGGAAGAACACACCATCATATATATTAAAATCACTAAAGTCATTTGTTTTATGAGTCATCTGATTAAAGGATATAAGATAAAGCATGTTTAATGTCTGAAGAAGAGGCTTTATTAAAAATATATTTTTTAAAAAGTTGTAGAGCAATATTGTTTTGATTGGAAATTGCACACTGTCCAAACCAGAACTTGCTGATAAAGCTCCTACTGACTCATTTCCATGTTGATTAGTGATTTTATGTGGTTTGATTCACTGTTAAGAGCTGCTTTATCAATTGTGTTTTCAAGTGAGTCATTAATTTTACATCTGTATATCAATGGTGGAAATCCTCCCTTGGAGATAAATAAAGTATATCTTGTATATATGGGTAAAAAAATCAGTGGTAGCAGCTGAGAATAGATAATGAAAAGAGGAAACGGTTAGTGTCTGTGACTCACTGACACACAGCTTCTCTGCAGGTGGTTTTTAAATCCTTAGCAGGAAACAGGATGAAGAATTTTTACATAACAGCTGATTGTCTGTGTGATTGATTTCATTAGGAGACAGAGTTGTTGGACCTAACCCTCGTAAAAGATGTCAGAACAGGAAGGAGCAGCAAAACACCTAAGGTATGTCTGCACTATAAAAAAAAAAAAAAGTAGTGTCAACAAGTATTATACTCACTCCTATTATTGGAATTCTATTCAATATGTCAAACTAATACAATAATATAATATATCTTTATAAATGTTGCCTGTGTACTCTATTAGAGTGGTGGTATTGTCTTTGTGTGAAAGATGTGTATATATATATATATATATATATATATATATATATATATATATATATATATATATATATAAGGGGTGTAAAGATAAACTGATTCCAATCAGTTATTGGTCTGTATCATATGAGACCTGAGTAAATCGGTCCACTGACCCTGAATCGGTAAAACTGCCTACGAACGGTCTTGTGCCCCAGATTTACGGCCTGGAATTGGTTTTCTGAGGTCCAACCACTGATCTGTAGTTCTGTTCTTTATATCTGTGACCAAGTAGCTTAAGAATGACATAGCATTTTTTTCATAAATGTATACACGTGAAAACTTCCAACCGGAGGATTATCTGATGATTTTTTTCAAGAATGGATAGAAAGGAAATGCGGGTAGTGGACAAGAAGTGACAAAATAAAAGCATATTTATGGATGACCCTGTGCATCCATGGTTGATCCACGCAGCAGAATCATCTTATTTTGAAGGGAGCTTTATATCCGCCCACAGATTTCTAAAATACACTGCAACACTTAGCTTTGTGCTAACACGTATTAGCAAGATGCAGTGTGAGTTTAACCTGAAAATAAAGCTAAATACTGAGAAGAGAATGTTTAATTAATCATGGGTTGGGTTATGGGTTTAATGTATGCTGGTATGGGTTTGTAAAGTGGACCTGTGCGGAACTCAATCAGTTCACATGTACTACATTATGTGCTGTAAAGCCACCTGCAGGTGACCCCACTCAGTCATTCCACAGCTTCTTCAATCTGCTGCCATCAGGAAGGAGACTGCCAAGTCTGACGGTCAGGACCAGCAGACTGTACGAGAGTTTCATCCACCAGGCTGTCAGGAAGCTGAACTCTCTCCCAGCTAGAGCCTCCCTCCCCCTCTTTGCCCCCATCCCATACACACAAACATAAACTCAGGACTAAAACTGGGTTCACTAAGTCAACTTACAGCACATAAGCTTCTAAACTCACTGTGAAACTGCAACATTTTCACTCTGTTCTTACTGTGTATCATCTCATATGTGCCTTATGTAGATTTCTTCTCTCTTGTTTGTTATCTTTTTAGATTATATAAATGCTATAGCTATATATTTTTCATATTTTTAAATATGTATATATACTTTTTTTATTGATTTATTTCTTGAAAAAGAATCAGAGAGAAATGCCAATTCAGGTCTCTGTATGGTCACACATGCAGCAGAACTGGCAAATAAAGCAAACTTTGAAAAAAAAAAATTAACATCACATATCTACAGGTATATTATCATTAATATCAGTTACACAGAACACTAGTTTATAAATAAGTTCTGAACATCCAGAACCTTGGCAGACTGGTGCTACTTCACTGAGGTCTGAACTCTACCACTGATCTAGTTTAATGTGTTAGCGTTAGCATTAGCACAGACTGGTGCTGCTTCACTGAGGTCTGAACTCTACCACTGATCTAGTTTAATGTGTTAGCGTTAGCATTAGCACAGACTGGTGCTACTTCACTGAGGTCTGAACTCTACCACTGATCTAGTTTAATGTGTTAGCGTTAGCATTAGCACAGACTGGTGCTGCTTCACTGAGGTCTGAACTCTACCACTGATCTAGTTTAATGTGTTAGCATTAGCATTAGCACAGACTGGTGCTGCTTCACTGAGTTGGGGGGGGGGGACACCAGGTGACTAGTCATGAACAGACTTGGTATGAAAGATATGTTATAAAAATGACACAAACAGGTGTGAGGGAGAGAAAGAGAAGAAAGAACTCAGTGTCTGTACTTCCCCCAGCATTCTAACTCCTAGGGCAGCCTAGACTGAACTGTGACTCATACATCATGTATACATGATATACAGTATGAGTCACATCATTTTTTAACTAACCTGACCATAGTCCTTCTCATACAGGAATGTTTTAAGCCTAATTTTAAATGTAGAGACTGTTTCTGGGTCTTTAATATTAAAGGGAAGATGATTCCATCAGACAGTAACCATGGTAACTAAAGGCTCTAGCTCCTACTGTACTTTTACAAACCCTAGGAACTTTCAGTAAACCTGCATTCTGAGAACGAAGGGTTCTATTGGGCTGGTACGGAACCAGATCATCTTTAAGATAAGAGGTAAGAGGGGCCCATACCGTTAAACATACATTGTCACATAGAAATATGAAGTGTAAATATGCTCAACACTGAACAACATATTATAGTTGTATATTGATTTTTACAATGTGTGTACTTGACACTTTACAGAACAGAGAATATATTTATCTGTAAAAAACAAAAAAAAAACTTAAATGTATAAACTAACAGATAATAAATTAAACCTTCACCATGTCTACTGTAGGAATTAAATGTATAAACTAACGTATAATAAAGGTCAGTCCCTTGGGCTACTTTGTTTACGTTATATACAGGGCTCTAAATTAACACCCTCCAAATGCGGGTGAAAATCCATTTTGGCGGGTAAAAAAATAAACCTTACTAGCCACTTTGGCTGGTGGCGAGTGATAGAAATTTTTTTTAGAAAAGTGTCCTGATTAGAAAACCTTCTCTAGTCTCTAACACCGACAAGACGAAAGGTCCTCCATTTCCCATGAACTCTACTGTGATGACGTCGCATGCATCCATTGGCTGCGTCCTCATTGCATTCGATTTCGAGCATTTTCGCGCAGTTGACTCTGAGGTGAAGAAGAAGACGTTAAGAAATAGAAGAAGGAGAATATTTTCTGAAGCGTGTGTTGTGTCAGTGAGAACGAAAAAAAAGAATGTGGCGGTGGTTGGGAGGTTCGGAGTGTGGGGGTGAGAAAAGGTCAAAGGGCGGAGGGGAGGTTGTCGAGTCTGAGGTAACGCTAAAGAAAAAGAAGACGACATTTAACCCAAAATGGCTTGGGGGGTCGTGAGTGGCTGGTGTTCGACACATGTATTTCATACGATTTGCAATTTTCTACTTTTTGTTACAAATAAATGTTGCAGAAGTGTATAAAAGTTCAGAATATTTGAACATGTTAATATCCTGCAATTCCTTGTTTTTGAAGAAATTCAATGGAACCAATTGAGAAAACTTTTGAGAAAAATTGATGTTATGTATTGTATAAATAATATAGGTGAGATAAAAGTAAAGAAGTGTTAACAGTGAAAGGTGAGAAAATGTAAAAGCAACAAGATGTGATGTGAGTGAATGTTTACAGATATTAAGTGGGACAGTGTAGATAAAAAGTAAAGAGGTTGGGAGTTAAATGTGAAAATGCAAAAAAAAAAATGCGATCATATGTTTGAAGAAATGATATGGCGACCAATTGAGAAAATGTAAGAACAACAAGATGTGAGCCTATGTATTGTATAAATTGTAATATAGGTGAGAAAAGTAAAGAAGTGTTAACAGTGAAAGGTGAGAAAATGTAAAAGTAAGAAATTTTAAGACTTAAATGTGAAAATGTAAAAAAAAAAAGTGATCATATGTTTAAATAAATGAATTATTTCAAGAGGAAAAGGTTAAATAAAATAATCTCATTTTGGTTAGGGGAAAAAAATGGCTAGTTGAATTTCTGATTGGCTAGTAAGATAAAAAATCTACTAGCCACATTGGCTGGTGATGAAAAAAGGGCTCTAAATTTAGAGCCCTGGTTATATATGCTCCCTTTAGGTAACATCATTAGAAATCATGGCATTAATTTTCATTGTTATGCAGATGACACACAGCTATATTTATCAATTAAACCTGATCAGACCAGACAAATAGATAAACTAAGTACATGTGTCCAAGACATAAAGACTTGGATGAGTGACAATTATCTTTTATTGAACCCTGAAAAAACTGAAGTCATTATAATTGGTCCTAAAAATGCGAGAGACTCCCTACCTGACCACATAGTTACTGTAGACAACTTAAGTGTAACACCCAGTGACACAGTTAAACATTTAGGAGTTTTATTTGATCCAGATCTTTCATTCAAAGGGTCAGGGGTCAGAGGTCAGGGCACATAAACCAAACTTGCAGAAGGGCCTTTTTTCACTTGTGCAACTTTAGCCAAAATTAGGAATATTCTGTGCAAAAATTACCCTTTACCCTATCACCCCTGTGCTCCAAACCCTGACCCCTAACCCTATCACCCCTGTGCTCCAAACCCTTCACTGGCTTCTAGTTGAGTTTAGAATTAAATTTAAAATCCTCCTCCTTACATATAAAAGCATTAATGGTATGGGTTAGGGGTCAGAGGTCAGAGGTTAATGGTATGGGCCCCTCTTATCTAAAAGATTATCTGGTTCCGTACCAGCCCAATAGAACCCTTCGTTCTCAGAATGCAGGTTTATTGAAAGTTCCCAGGGTTTCTAAAAGTACAGTAGGAGCTAGAGTCTTTAGTTACCATGGTTACTGTCTGATGGAGCTAGAGCAGGGGTCTGCAACCCTGGTCCTAGAGAGCCGCTATCCTGCATGTTTTAGATGTTTCCTTCTTCCAACACACCTGATTCAGATGATCAGCCTATCATCAAGCTGTGTGGAAGACTAATAATGTCTGTCAGGTGTGTTGGAAGAGGGAAACATCTAAAACATGCAGGATAGCGGCTCTCTAGGACCAGGGTTGCAGACCCCTGAGCGAGAGCCTTTAGTTACCATGGTTACTGTCTAATGGAATCATCTTCATTTAATATTAAACAGGTCGACACAGTCTCTACATTTAAAATTAGGTTGAAAACATTCGTGTTTGATTAAAACTATGGTCAGGTTAGTTAAAAACAGACTGAAGTCACAGTTCAGTCTAAGCTGAATGAGATAGAATGATGCTGGAAGTACAGACACTGAGTTCTTTCTCTCGCATCTGTTTTTGTCATACCAAGTCTGTTTATGTCTAGTCACCTGGTGTCCCCTTTACCCACTCCCCCCCTGGGCACAGTGTCTGCGTGGGAGCCATGGACGACAGGATCTGCAGTGACTCACCTGTGCTGACCTGTGACCCCGGACCCCCTCCCTCACCTGTCTGGTGGATGGACCTCCCCCTTCTTCTTCATTTATAATTAGATGTTCATCTATAGCATGTCCGTTCATGGGAGTGGATTTGTCCTTCAATGTGGTTCTCCTTAAGATTTCTTCTTTTTCCCACTGGGTTTGGAAGTTTTTTCTTGCAAAGAAGGAGGGTCTAAGGACAGGGGATGTTTGGGACTTTTCATATATCTCTGTAATTGATTGTGTTTCTGCAAAGCCCTGTGAGACAAATTTGTTGTGATTTGGGGCTTTATAAGTAAAATGTAATTGAATAAAGTAAACCTTCACTGTATCTACTGTAGGAATTACATATATAAACTAACAGATAATAAAGTAAGCTTTACTCCCAGTCCCTCCCAGATGTCCCAGCTCCTCCCCCTATCTTTAAGACTGAGCCCCGCCCACCCTGCGAAGTAAACTCATTTCGGCTGCTTGTACCTGAGGCCTCATTCTTTGGGCCATGACCCAAAGCTCATGACCATAGGTGAGGGTCAGAACGTAGATCGACCACTAATCCAGAACTTCTCCTTCTGGTTTAACTCCTTCTTCACCACAACAGATGGGTTTAACACCTGCATTACACACACATTACTGCAGATGTTGCCCCAATCCACCTGTCGACCTCCCGCTCCATCCTTCTGTCACTCCTGAATAAGATCCAGAGGAACTTAAACTCCTCCCCCTAAGGCAGGACCCTCCCCTCCTGACCAACAGAGGACACTCGACCATTTTCTGTCTCAGAACCATGGTCTCAGACTTGGAGTTGATCTTCATCTCAGCTTCTTCACACTCGGTTCTGAATCGCTCCAGTGAGAGCTGGCGGTTGCTGCTCGATGGCAAAAACATAACTGTAGAGGAAAGGCGTGGGTTTTTTTGTGTGCCTTTTAATTTAATTTACTATATATCATTTTTTAGCCTTCAACATATTTTTTTGAGTGTATGGAAGTAATACTTGAATACAGGCCTAGAAGATTATATGTTTATTATTGCTAATTTATTATTAGTATCTGGGCCTTGACTTAACTTTGTTTCGTAAATGTAGTTTGAAAATAGTGAAGTGTGGATAGATTGATCATTTACTGATGACATTTTCTGTAAATGTGTTCCAAGTACTTGGTTTGTCTCATTTAGGGCTTGTTAGGTATAATGTGTTATTTCATCTGTGGGGGTTACCTCCAGAATGTCACATATTTCCATATCACAGTGAATTGGCAGATGAACCTTAAACTGACAGATTATAAAGAGCAGATGAGGGGAAATACATTTGTGTTTTATCAGATGCAAATAGGGGTATTATATCATCAGTTCCAATATAAAGTATAAACGTGAATACAAGCCTTCAAGGGCAAAATGCAGTGGTAAGCCAACTGTATTTACACATCAAAGCCTTTCGGACCAAGCTGCTACTTTTCCAAAGGCACCTGTCACAGGCGCAGCCCAATACCGCACATTTCCCATCGCTGCAGGAAATTATGACCAGTTTCCCACATATCAATATCAGTTTGCAAATGACAAAGTGTGCAGCAGACATCTCATCTCTGGTTGAGGAGTTTCAGCAGCGCTTTCGGGACTTCGCAGTTATTGAAAAGGAGATCACGCTTTTTTCTTCTCCTTTCTCCGTGGACCCTGATGACGCTCCAGACCACCTGCAGCTGGAGCTCATTGAACTGCAGTGTGACGCCGAGCATCGCAGTGGGCACCAACAGCTCCCTCTTGTCAACTTCTACCGCCAGCTGGATGAAGGCAGGTTCCAAGCAATTCGGACATTTGCTAAGAAAATGCTGAGCTTGTTTGGCTCCACATACATGTACGAGAAGACATTCTCCGTTATGAACATTAACAAGAGCCACATGAGGACGAAACTGAGTGACTCTCACCTGCGTGACTCTCACCTGCGTGACTCTCACCTGCGTGACTCTCACCTGCGTGACTCTCACCTGCGTGACTCTCACCTGCGTGACTCTCACCTGCGTGACTCTCACCTGCGTGACTCTCACCTGCGTGACTCTCACCTGCGTGACGTCTTACGCATCAAAACCACTGCTCTTGAGCCAGACCTGGACTGCATACTGCAGTCAAGATCCCAGTATCACCCTTCACATTAGTGCAGGCAAATTATTTAAGTCCTCTGAGTTGAATAAATTCTTAAATCTCAGTTAAGTAATTTTTTGTGATGGTCAAAATCACAGTTTGAATATGCAGTGATCATTGTTTTGTTTTCAGCACTGTTCTTACAGTGAGCATATAATAGATAATAATATGTAATGCTTCACATGAACTTAGATATCCTTGATAGTTTTCTTTTTTTGTGGTTTGTGATTTCAGTAAAAACTTAAATGGAAAAAAATTTAAAAGTAAAAGTATGCCATTTATAATAAAAAAAATCCCAAAAAGTTAATTTGTATTCAATGTTAATGGTTCAAATAATGTCAGGCTGAATAGTCGCCCCCCACACATTTTCACCTTACCAAATCTGGCCCTCTTTGCAAAAAGTTTGGACACCCCTGAACTAAAAATAATAAATACATCACAAACATGGATTCCATGCAAAAAAACCTTGTAAAAACTGCAGTTTTATGACAAACTGAAACAGAACCAGTCAATTAAAGGAGGTTGTAAAATGGATGAAGAGATGTGTTTAAAAGTCTGTCTTAAATAAATCCAGTTTCCTCCTCCTCTCATCACCTCCTCTGTCTGCCTGCACTGTAGATCTGTTTGAGTTGACAGCTTTCATTCTGTCTTGTCCAATAGGAAGCCAAGCTGCGGGAGCTGCTGGATGTGGGGAACCTGGTTGGCCGGCTGGAAAACCGCATGGTTACCGTGGTTACTGCTTCAGATCTTGTCAATGTCAACCAGCTCAACTTCATTGCTACACAGGAGGAAGAAGCAAAGGTACAGAACTGAATACAGTGACATGATGATGATGATGATGATGATGATGATGATGATGAAGAAGTCTGGTTTTCTTAGGTGTGGTGTGAAGAAGTGTTTTCTTTGTCTTCCAACCTTCTGAGCCACAATCTAAACAGAGACCACAGTTTACTGAAAGCGTAAGTATAACGTTAAACCATCATGTTTCACTCAGCTTCAGTTTGTCGTAGTTTTTTTCCAAATTTGACAGAAGTTGAAGATGAAAACCTTCCCATGATTTAGTGATATTGGATTTTTTTCCTCATGTATTATGAAATATATAATAATTAGGAACTGGTTAAATAATCTGTCCCAATTACTAGATTAGATTAGATTATTGTAATCACTGTGTGTGTGTCCATAGAGACATATCATGCTATAACTCAATGAATACTGTAGATTTCACCATTAAATTACATAAGCATATACATATAGATAGTGTACATCAGATGCAATGATCTGTTTGTGTTAAGGTCAAAGGTCAAGGTCACAATTACCTAAAACGTCAAAATCACTTTATGGATTATAACTTTTGACCGGACCATGAGTTAGCACTGCTTCCATCTCCATGCAGAGTCCCATAGAAACCTTTCAATGACATTTTTATATTGGGTCCGTTGCTATGGTAACATCACTAACAAAAAGCACCAAAACAAAGTGACAGCAGAGGAGGAAATGACAAGACAAGACGTGGGCTAGAGATGACGAAATGGATTAAAAAATCTTGGTCGATCACGGAGCCTCACTAACCGGTTGAAGTCGGTCACTAAGAAAATAAAACAGTTGCTTTGTCAGCTCACACACACACACACACACACACAGCCGTACACGATGCACGGTGCTTTTTAATCACCAGTCTCACTACCAGGTCGAGCCAATATTATGTTAAAGTTCATTTTAAACTGTCACACATTGAGAAAATATTTGATATTCCAGTGAATTCTGCTGCTAAATATGGTGTAAAACTCTTAACGGTTTTCACCAGTATGCAGTTCAGCATAAACTCCTTTTACCGTAGTCCACCCGTCATGTTATTGTCAGTCGGTCTGTCAGATGATAACACATCTCATCCACCGTGCTGTTGGATTTCTTGGTGTCAACTTCCTGTCCCAGTCTGTAGCTGTTAGAGAAGTTCTAGCTTTGTGTTTTGTTTACGTTTTGAGCAAATGTTCTAAACTGGCATGAGGCGAACCACAGATTAATTAAGGAAGTATCTTAAATCACATCCAAAGTAACATCACAGAACAAGGATGGATACCCTGTTTAACTGTTCTTTTAAACTATTTAATTTCTTTGACATTTTTAAGCAAAACAAAAAAATACTCTTCTTGGTAACTAATTACTTTGCTAGTGGTGTAACTTTTTTGGGGAAGGAACTAGTACTTGTAATTAATTACTTTTTCAAAGTAGCTTTCCCAGCATTGGTAAGGAGGACTAAAGAGGAGTAAGGAGGAGTATGTACTAAAGAGGAGTAAGGAGGAGTATGTACTAAAGAGGAGTAAGGAGGAGTATGTACTAAAGAGGAGTCAGGAGGAGTATGTACTAAAGAGGAGTAAGGAGGAGTATGTGCTAAAGAGGAGTAAGGAGGAGTATGTACTAAAGAGGAGTAAGGAGGAGTATGTGCTAAAGAGGAGTAAGGAGGAGTATGTACTAAAGAGGAGTCAGGAGGAGTATGTACTAAAGAGGAGTAAGGAGTGTCAGGGTAATGGCTGTTGAATGTTTCATTTGTGTTTCTTCTTTTCTTTCAGGTTTGTTAAATTAACTCTTCAACCAAATTCAGAAGGAAGAATTCCTGTGAAAAAGTAAGTTCTGCGTATGAGTATTTTATTGATGAGTACTTCATTAATGTATTGAAGTAGATTTGTTAAGTATCTGTACTTTAGTATTTATGTCTCTGGTAACTTTTAACTTTTACTCCTTACATTTGTTCATAAATATCTGTACTTTATACTCTTTACTTTCTCAGAATACAAACATTGTTGAAGATGAAAGTGACAATGAAAACAAACACAATGGTATGAAAATGACCCACATGTCTGGGATAAAAAATGACCCACATGTCTGGGATAAAAAATGACCCACATGTCTGGGATAAAAAATGACCCACATGTCTGGGATAAAAAATGACCCACATGTCTGGGATAAAAAAATGACCCACATGTCTGGTTCATTTGAATGGTTTAATGTTTAATGTTCAGTCAGTGAAGACACATTTACCCACTGACACCAATACATTATATCTAAAATATGCTGTTTATAAAACTGAAAACACACATTTATACTTAATGTCTACACTTTTAGCATTTTAAATGGTTTAGGGGGTAGTATTGGGGGGTTAGAGGGTAGTATTGGGGGTTTGGGGGGTGTGAAGCACTTTGGGCTACAGTGTTTGTATGAAAGGTGCTATACAAATAAAGATTATTATTATTATTATTATTATTGGGGGTTTAGGGGTAGTATTGGGGGTTTAGGGGGTAGTATTGGGGGTTTAGGGGGTAGTATTTGGGGTTTAGGGGGTAGTATTGGGGGTTTAGGGGGTAGTATTGGGGGTTTAGGGGGTAGTATTTGGGGCCTTGGAAACAATCAGATCTTTTACAAAAATTCATGATACGAAAACACTTGTGGAACAAATGAATTTCCTAAGTTGAGGTACCAGGGTACTTTTACCACCTTTGTTGATAATATTTGTTCTGTCAGTCAGTGTTCACTTTTCAGGCACATGTTGTAGTCATTGAGTGACTGGAAGGAAGTAGCCTGATGAAACCTGCAGAGGCTTAAAAAACCTAGACTTTGCTCTTTCTTGTCCCTTGCTTCCAAAAATAAATTTAATTCCTTGTGCACTTGGGAAAGCAAAAACAGGGACAATCAAGAAGGTGCTTAATTCAGCACTGACCTGGTAACAACTACTGCCGGAGTGTAAGATTGAGAGTGGAAATTAAAGTTATGAGGGAAAGCTGTAGTTTTGAAGCAAAGTAAAAACAGAATGAGGGTCAGACGCTCTTGGAAGTTCAGGAATAATACATGCATTTGGGGACACTCATCTTCATCATCAGTCCAACACTCACCTTCATCATCAGTCCGACACTCACCTTCATCATCAGTCCAACACTCATCTTCATCATCAGTCCAACACTCATCTTCATCATCAGTCCAACACTCACCTTCATCATCAGTCCGACACTCACCTTCATCATCAGTCCGACACTCACCTTCATCATCAGTCCGACACTCACCTTCATCATCTGTCCGACACTCACCTTCATCATCAGTCCGACACTCACCTTCATCATCTGTCCGACACTCACCTTCATCATCAGTCCGACACTCACCTTCATCATCAGTCCGACACTCACCTTCGTCATCTGTCCGACACTCACCTTCATCATCAGTTCGACACTCACCTTCATCATCAGTCCAACACTCACCTTCATCATCAGTCCGACACTCACCTTCGTCATCAGTCCGACACTCACCTTCATCATCAGTCCGACACTCACCTTCATCATCTGTCCGACACTCATCTTCATCATCTGTCCGACACTCACCTTCATCATCAGTTCGACACTCACCTTCATCATCAGTCCGACACTCACCTTCATCATCAGTTTGACACTCACCTTCATCATCAGTCCGACACTCACCTTCATCATCAGTTCAACACTCACCTTCATCATCAGTTCGACACTCACCTTCATCATCAGTCCAACACTCACCTTCATCATCAGTCCAACACTCACCTTCATCATCAGTTCGACACTCACCTTCGTCATCAGTTCGACACTCACCTTCATCATCAGTTCACTCCACCAGTTGTTACGTAACCAAAAACCACAGCTTTAACCACAACTAAACTAACATGTCTGCTACTGTAGTTGTGTCGTTCTCCTGGATATAATCACATATGTGACCCCCCACCAGTAAACCAGACATAAGTGTGTGTAAGTCCAAACAGAGTTATGTGTGTATCTTGGTAGAGTGGAAACTAAGGTTTAAGATGGTGAAAAAATGATGTTTCTATCACAAGTAGAACCAAAGTTATGGTCATTTTAATATCCACATTTGGACATATTTTACAATTTGCATATTTTTAGATATTGTCCGTTAAAGTTTTGGACTGTTTTGGGGTAGGAAGTCCTTAGCAACGCATAATAATTTGTATCCGATTGACACAAATTGTTGACAGATGTTAAAGGACACTCTGATGGACATGTCACAGAAGTTTTATATATTATAATAATAGGACAGAAGTGTGACGTATTATAATCATTTGGCTTACACCATTGGACAGAACATTCAATATAAGCTTTTACCTCGTACCAAACACTTGGGTGTTTACCCACGGAACGGAGATCGTTTTGTTCGGCGAAAAGAGGTGGAAGTCGTCTTTGTCTTTGCTCAGCAATACCTGAACTTTTGTCACCGCTTAAATAATTGACTCAATAAACACCTTTATTGATTGGATTTCAATGTAATGACCACAGGAAGTGAACATAGAGGTGTTAAGGTAACGTTTTTTGATAAGGTGTAAACACTAATAACAAATCACCTTCCAGCCTAAATTTGGCTGTAGCTCTGAACGGCTCAGTGCGACTTATGCCTGGTTTGGTGGTGGAGGGTCACATTTGTACTTATGTCTGTGTCCAATCACAGATGTGTTATGCATCACTTGTATCATTTGTTTTTCAAAATAAAACTATAAATAACACAACGAAGAAACAAGTTGTTTCTTCATTATTTGTTTCCAAAACCAAAATGAAAAAACAGATAATGATGCAGTTTTTCAGTTTTCCTTTTTGTGTTTAGATCAATAATAGAAAAAACGGATGAAGGCCATTTCCTGTTTCATCTAATGTTGACCTGAAGTAAATATAATAAATTATGAGCTAAAAAATCTAAATTGTAAGAGAAAATAATAATTATGAGCTAAAGAGTCAAAATTTAGATAAATAAAAGCGACAATTATGAGATAAAAAGCCAGAAATATGGAATATACAATGAATAATTATGAGATACAAAGTCTGAGATTTGAAAAAGCCCAAATTGAGGGGGAAAAAAGTCACTATCATGAGATAAAAGTGAAAGTTGTAAGAGAAAACCACAATTCAAAGTCAAGTCGAGTCAAAAATTGAGATAAATCTAATAATTATGAGATAAAAAGTCAGAAATATGAGATAAGAAATTCATAATTGTGGGATAAAAAAAGTTTAGAGCATGTTCCCACAGATAGGGGAAACAGTTTTGAGTACATACTTTACACATACACCTACATATACACATACACATACGTATACACATACACCTACATATACACCTACATATACACCTACATATACACATACGTATACACATACATATACACATACACCTACATATACACCTACATATACACATACACCTACATATACACACACACCTACATATACACATACACCAACATATACACATACACATACGTATACACATACACCTACATATACACCTACATATACACCTACATATACACATACACCAACATATACACATACACATACGTATACACATACATATACACATACACCTACATATACACCTACATATACACATACACCAACATATACACATACACATACGTATACACATACACCTACATATACACATACATATACACATACACACACACCTACATATACACACACACCTACATATACACACACACCTACATATAAACATACACCTACATATACACATACACCTACATATACACACACACGCACCTACATATACACATACACCTACATATACACCTACATATAAACATACACCTACATATACACATACACATACATATACACATACACCTACATATACACATACACATACATATACACATACACCTACATATACACATACACCTACATATACACACACACGCACCTACATATACACACGCACCTACATATACACACACACCTACATATACACACACACCTACATATACACATACACCTACATATACACATACATATACACATACACCTACATATACACATACACATACATATACACATACACCTACATATACACATACACCTACATATACACATACACATACATATACACATACACCTACATATACACATACACATACATATACACATACACCTACATATACACCTACATATACACATACACCAACATATACACATACACATACATATACATATACACATACACCTACATATACACATACACATACATATACACTTACACCTACATATACACCTACATATACACATACACCTACATATACACATACACATACATATACACATACACCTACATATACACATACACCAACATATACACATACACACACATATACACATACACCTACATATACACCTACATATAAACATACACCTACATATACACACACACCTACATATACACTCACACGCACCTACATATACACATACACCTACATATACACACACACGCACCTACATATACACACACACGCACCTACATATACACACGCACCTACATATACACATACACCAACATATACACATACACATACGTATACACATACACCTACATATACACCTACATATACACATACGTATACACATACATATACACATACACCTACATATACACCTACATATACACATACACCTACATATACACACACACCTACATATACACATACACCAACATATACACATACACATACGTATACACATACACCTACATATACACCTACATATACACATACACCAACATATACACATACACATACGTATACACATACATATACACATACACCTACATATACACCTACATATACACATACACCAACATATACACATACACATACGTATACACATACACCTACATATACACATACATATACACATACACACACCTACATATACACACACACCTACATATACACACACACCTACATATAAACATACACCTACATATACACATACACCTACATATACACACACACGCACCTACATATACACACGCACCTACATATACACACACACCTACATATACACATACACCTACATATACACCTACATATAAACATACACCTACATATACACACACACCTACATATACACATACACCTACATATACACATACACCTACATATACACCTACATATAAACATACACCTACATATACACATACACATACATATACACATACACCTACATATACACATACACATACATATACACATACACCTACATATACACATACACCTACATATACACACACACGCACCTACATATACACACGCACCTACATATACACACACACCTACATATACACACACACCTACATATACACATACACCTACATATACACATACACCTACATATACACCTACATATAAACATACACCTACATATACACATACACATACATATACACATACACCTACATATACACATACACATACATATACACATACACCTACATATACACATACACATACATATACACATACACCTACATATACACATACACCTACATATACACATACACATACATATACATATACACATACACCTACATATACACATACACATACATATACACATACACCTACATATACACCTACATATACACATACACCAACATATACACATACACATACATATACATATACACATACACCTACATATACACATACACATACATATACACTTACACCTACATATACACCTACATATACACATACACCTACATATACACATACACATACATATACACATACACCTACATATACACATACACCAACATATACACATACACATACATATACACATACACCTACATATACACCTACATATAAACATACACCCTACATATACACACACACCTACATATACACTCACACGCACCTACATATACACATACACCTACATATACACACACACGCACCTACATATACACACACACGCACCTACATATACACACGCACCTACATATACACACGCACCTACATATACACACACACCTACATATACACACACACCTACATATACACACACCTACATATACACACACACGCACCTACATATACACACGCACCTACATATACACACGCACCTACATATACACACACACCTACATATACACACACACCTACATATACACATACACCTACATATACACACACACCTACATATACACCTACATATAAACATACACCTACATATACACATACACCTACATATACACAGACACCTACATATACACACACACGCACCTACATATACACATACACCTACATATACACATACACCTACATATACACACACACGCACCTACATATACACATACACCTACATATACACATACACCTACATATACACACACACGCACCTACATATAAACATACACCTACATATACACACACACCTACATATACACACACACGCACCTACATATACACATACACCTACATATACACACACACCTACATATACACATACACCTACATATACACATACACCTACATATACACACACACCTACATATACACACACACGCACCTACATATACACATACACCTACATATACACACACACGCACCTACATATACACATACACCTACATATACACACACACACCTACATATACACACGCACCTACATATACACACGCACCTACATATACACACACACCTACATATACACACACACCTACATATACACACACACCTACATATACACACACACCTACATATACACACACACCTACATATACACACACACATACACCTACATATACACACACACATACACCTACATATACACATACACCTACATATACACACACACATACACCTACATATACACATACACCCAGTGTTGAGTAGTAACGGAATACATGTACCGCTGTTACGTATTTAGAATACTAATTATGAGTAACTGTATTCCGTTACAGTTACTGCTGTTAAACCTAGTATTTAGAATACAGTTACTTTAGTAATAACATTGGATTACTCGTGTTTTTTTACTTCAGCGAAAAAATATATTTTCTTGTATCCTAGTTAAAATCATACCTGCCAACACTCCTGTTTTTCCCGGGAGTCTCCCGTATTTCAGATCCATCTCCCTCCCCCCTCCCGTTCTGTCATTTCTCCCGGTAATCTCCCGTAATTCAAGTCTGAATAATGAAAAAAATGTGAAGTCATGTAGGTTTTGGCCGATGTTCTCCGGTTGCCAGAGATCATGTATGGAACGTAATTTTGTTTTACATCGTACTGAATAACCTGTTTAGTGAAACAATGTCTCTCCTACCTGGCAACCTGCTGATCTCTGATCTCTGAGCAAGTGCCTGCACGCGCCAGGTTTAAGCACACTGAGTGACAGACTGTGACAGACAGATCCTAATAAGAAGAAAGTAAAATATATGTGTAAATGAGTGTGTGTGTGTGTGTGTGTGTGTGTGTGTGTGAGAGAGAGAGAGAGAGAGAGAGAGAGTGTGTGTGTGTGTGTGTGTGAGAGAGAAATGTTTGTGTGTGAGAGAGAACATGCCATTGATTGTAATGCTGAAATAACTGTGTGTGAGAGAGAAGTGTGTGTGTGTGTGTGTGTGTGTGTGTGTGTGTGTGTGTGTGTGTGTGTGTGTGTGTGTGTGTGTGAGACACTACATCTAACATAATCAAGCAACTCAAAGTAAGTTATTTTTTTATTAACTTCATTTAGGAACAAGTTTTTTTTATGTCACAGTTTACTGTGTTCATCAGGTTTACTGAGGTAACATTTAGGCTGTATAAATATTTCTCACAGTCAAGTTATTGTGTTAGCTTAACGTTAGCTAACGTAACTAAGTAGATAAGAGCTGCTAATGCTGCAGTAATGTGTTCTGGAAAAGATATTTCCACTTGAAAACTGGCAATTAATGCGTCCTGTTCACGTTTGTCATTTGTTGTCATTGATAAACAGACACGACATCATGACTCATGATGAAAAATGATAAGCTAAGTTATCGTAGAAAATCAATAAAAATAAATTAGGCCTACTGTTCGTAATTTCTTTGGTGTGTTCTGCCATAAATTAAGGTCCGTTTATCTCGTAGACTTGTTTTTCAAACAAACATTCATTTAATAAATGAACAAATAATAATTGAACTTTAATGTTTTATTTATTATTTTACCAGTATGTTGTGATGTTAAACATTATAATAAATATTATTTAGTGTGTAATTTAAATTAAGTTTTAATAAGAAGTATTCCAAGTATTTAGAATACAGTACCATGTTAAACCAATGTAATCGAATACTTTACAAATTACTTTTTAATTCAGGTATTCTGTATTCTGTAACGAAATACATTTACAAAGTAATCTCCCCAACACTGCATACACATACATATACACCTACATATACACATACATATACACCTACATATACACATACATATACACCTACATATACACATACATATACACCTACATATACACACACACCTACATTTACACATACATATACATATACATATACACCTACACCTACATACTGGGCCGTCGTCACGGGCGGACAAACAGGTATGTTGTCCCGGGCCCAGACACATAGGGGGGCCCAGAATTGGTCCTTCATAAAGATACGATTAATAATTCTGTTAAATTTCAAAATGTGTTGATTTGGGGGTGACATGTGATATATTTGCATTCAATAAATGATGTCTGGTTCTTTTACCTGTATTTACACCCCTATATCACATAAAGCAGAAATGGTTTGGTCTTTGATTAAAGCATAAAAAAACGCAGCACTATTTGATCACACGGCTTCGGAAATAAGGCTGCGTGTTCGCTGCTATTCTGCACAAATCAGGAGCACAGAAAAGAAAAGACAAGAGAAAAAGAGATGAAGAAGCAAAGAGCCTCAGGGGGTCACTCCATAAATATTTTAAAAAAAGATTCAGATGATGCAGCAGGTGGGACAACTGAACCAGGTAAAGGTAATGTAGCCTAACCCGTACATGTGATGCACCATTTATAGTTATAGAAGATACACAGAGTGAAAAGTGCAGTCAATGAAACTAGACCAAGAAAATTTAAAGAATAAAACCCACTGCATGTTACACATTACTGTTGAAAGTGTTTAGGTCAGCTTTTGAAAACCTTAACTCAATTCATAATAGTGTTGTCACACGTCCTGGATTTTAATGGTCTGTCCCGGAAAAAAATATAGACTTTCCTGGACACTGAATGAATGAATGAATACAAGGAAAGATTCGACTGAGTATGAAATGTCCCGGATTTTTGTCAGACAGAGGCGGTAACCCTAATTCATAATCCAGTTCTAACCCCAAAAACAGTCATTTTCATTTGTCTGTTATGGGAACGTCAGCCCCACTGCAGGTGACGTTGTGAGCAGAGCCGATTCCATACTTTGCATGTCTCTGGATAGATAGGATCAGTTCTCTCTCTCTCTCTCTCTCTCTCTCTCTCTCTCTCTCTCTCTCTCTCTCTCTCTCTCTCTCTCTGTCTCTCTCTCTCTCTCTCTCTCTCTCTCTCTCTCTCTCTCTCTCTCTCTCTCTCTCTCTCTCTCTCTCCTTTTTTTGCTAACATTCTGAATGGAGTACGGACCCATTTACAACACAATAAATAAATAAATAAATAAATAAATAAATAAATAATAATAATAATAATAATAATAGCCTAATAATAACAATATGCAATAATAATGCTTGATAAAGATTAATAGTCAAATTGAATGTTTTTCAAATGGTTAATTGTGAAATGGTTGATTTTTGACCCCTGGTAATGTTGGGCTACTTTGTAATAAATGTTATTTTACCTCTTATAGACACTGTCCAGGTTGGTAGCTCCAAGGAGGATGAGAGAGAGGAGAGAGAGGCTATCAGTGAGAGAGAAGGAGGAGAGAGAGAAAGCCAAAGTGATGCAGGAGGAGAGGGCCCACTCAGGGTCCAGCCAAAGCTGGCAATGGCCCTGCCTACATATACACATACACCTACATATCCATATACACATACATATACATATATACATATACATATACATACACATACACATACACATATACATATACATATCCATATACACCTACATAGAGAATAGAATATACTTTATTAATCCCTTTGGGAGGTCCCTTGGGGAAATTTGTTTGTTTGTTTATACACATACATACACATATACATATATACATATATACATATACATATATACATATACATACACATACACATACACATATACATATACATATACATATACACATACATACCTTAACACGACAGATAAAAAGAATTAAGTGACATTTTCTGTCCAATAATTTTTCTTCTGAAGTAACTTATTTTTTGTCACATATGTGTAAAGTAATGAGTTTATTCTGAGAATGTAATAAAAGTATAAAATACAGATATTTACAAAAAAAAGTAGGGAATAAAAGTTTCCAGAAAAATAAATACTCAAAGTTCAGATACCTAATTTTTTCTTACTTAAGTGCAGTTAGCATATGAGAAGGTTTGACAGGAAAGGTTTTTTTTTTACGTGAGATTTGAAGTTCTTTTTTAGAGATGAAGGTTAAGTCAGTGCAGAAGATTTTGGCGGAATTAATCAAGTGTGGTTAATTAGAGAGCATTGTCTGGATGAGATATTCTTGGAGGTAAAATTGTGGCATCATGTGGTTAAGAATGAGCAGATAATGGAGCCATGTCTTTGCTTATTGCAGCATTGTTCGCCTGTTTTCATCAGACAGGAAGAGAGTAGAGAATGCCTTGGAGAACTGCAAACTGCCTTACGGACGGGTAAACCCTTTAAATCACTCCTTTTATGATTAATTAACCCTTTAACTCTTGACACTTTAATAGTTCCGCTGTCAAAAGAGTAAAAGAAGCCGAAAAATTAACAAATACAGCCAAAGTGATCAATAAAAACAAACAGAAGTGAAGAATAAGCCAACAAAATAATAATGGGAACAAAATAAGACACAAATGGAATAGAATTTTTTTTTTTAAATTTAGAAAAATAACAAAGAAAATGAACACAAAGTAATACTATTTACAAACTAACCTTCAGTGAGATTATTGTAATCACCCTGTGTGTGTGTCTGTGTGTCTGTGTCTCTGTATCATGCTATAACTCAATGAATACTTGGTGTTGTGTTTATGTCACGGGTGAGTCAGTGGGTGAGTCAGTGTTAATTAGTGGTGATGAGACACAGGTGTTAGTGGGAGGTTGACTTACCTGGTGGGAGGGAGACCAATGGGTTAAAAAAGCTGCATGGTTTATCGTCCTATAACATATGGACACTAATTACGTGGTAGAGAAGCAACAGCGGTAAACTATGGTTTAATGTAAATGTTTGGTCCGCTGTGGTGTTTAGTGGATTTGGTTCATTAGTCCCTGGTTAAACCTTGTTGGGGTTTTGATTTCTAATATTGTCTGGTTTGATGGAATCCACAGTTATATTCCAGTAAACATTTGATCAGTACTACGCAAACCACGTCCTGGTTGCAGTGCAGGCTGGGTAATGTAGTCAGCCGTTGTGCATTTGTAAATAATTTACTATGGACAGTAATGCCACTTATAAAGTACAGCATAATGGGAATGCTAGTGTGACGTTACGACATCGCTTCCGTGTCCTCAGCGCCACAGCGCTAATTAAAAACAATGGCCATAACGAAGGAACCGGTGACTTTTTTACGGTGGCATCCTACTTTGCTGACTTCACAAAGCCAGTGAAAAAAGGCGTAAACTCTTACAACTCAAATAGAGTTGTAAACGTATGTGGGGGGAAGTCTAAAAGGGAAAGTTCAGGCTAGAATTTACGACGTTGAGGTGAGTAAGACTAGCTAAGGATGCCAGCTGTTAGTCTGTTTTTCTTAGCTGTGTCAGAATAAGTACCTTTGGTTTGGTGATAACTTACTGTCACTGGGAATATCTTAGAAGTACAGTGTCTGACAGACAGCTAAAACATTACTTACTGACAAGGGTGTGTCACAGCCATTTAAAATGTGGGGGTGTTCTAGGTTGTAGCACATGAGCAAAATTTTCTGAGTCTATCATCGGAAAATTAATGAACAATTATCCATTAATGATAAAAAAAAAAAGTATCTTAAAAAAGTAATATATGGCTGAAAATAATAACAAAAATGTGTTTTTCCTCAATTAAACGATTCATAAGTCACAATTATTAGATAAAAAGTCAAAATTATGAGATAAAAAGGTTTTAAAAAAAAAACAAACACTGATTTTACAGACACTGTACCAGGGGAACATCACTGAAAAAAAGTTTGAGAACCACTGGCTTCGGGTATATATCACAGAACAAGACATAGTTTAGATAAATTAGTTTAACAATGGCATCATTTCTCATTACTTACTGGTTGATGACTGTTAACACCGCAAAGAAGAGCTGTTAACATTTCACCCAGGGAACTGAGGTGCGCTTCATTTATGTATGCTGTTGTGCTGCCTGGGTGGGTAAACAGTTTAAACCATAGATATTGTAACAGCCCCGCAATGTTATTGATGTTTGTTTGGTGTGATTGCGACCGACAGTAACCATTTTTCCTGAAATAAAAAGTAGGTGAGACTAACTCTCCGTCCGTTAACTGGATCCAGTGGAACGATACAACATGTAAACTTAGGAAAAAGTAGGGGGTATGAAATCATCGCCCACTGCTGCGACGCCCATGTTTACTGCACAAATCGGTAGAAGGGCGCAGGCGGCTCTTGTTGTCATATTAGCCTGCAGTGAAAGTTAGCACACAGCGAAAAATGTCCATTTTACAAAGATAGTTGCTCAAACACTGCACATGAATTTAGATACAGACGCCGGATGATCAGCAAAGTTATACGCAATTATTGAACACGTGAATAATGTACACATATTGTTGTCTGGTGCTTTTACACACTTCTACAACAGGGCACCGCCATGTTAGCTGCTCACGCCAGCTCGCAAGTAAATCCATTTTCATGACAATAGATCTCACTTACCTGATCAGCCATCTTATCTTGTCATTTTCATCCCGAGGAAAGCAGTAGTAGAATGTTGTTGTATTAACGTCATTTTGGTTGTTACAGCAGGGAACACACCATTATAGTTGCCGTTTGCCAGGACACGGAAGTGCTGTGCTGACGTAGGCACTAGCCATCCCCATAATATTTGTGTGACTTGTGGTTTTAGTTTAATGTGTGGTTAATATTAAGGTGTATTTGGTCTGTATGTTAAATTATTGTATTTGTGTGCTAAAGGATGTTTGTTTAACTATTAAATGTAAACACTAATTATGTTCATTACTACATTACCTTTGCTGTTATTGGTATTTATTATTAATACTATATTGCACGGATCTATATTTATTTGAATGTAAATATACAGTATATTTATATATGGGTTTTATACTTGCATATATGTCTATTGTGATTATGTATGTTTATGTGAATATGTACTGTATATTTATAAAGTTTATATTGGTATATATTTATAAATATAATTATTAATTACAGGAAGTACCATATGGCTGTTTATACTATAGTTTATCAAATTTACAGGTTTATAACCTACTTCTACTAATACTGCTACCACTACAACTGCTAATATTATTATTACTACTTCTACAACTATAACTATGTGGAACAATATACAGTTTGAAAAATAAATAAAACTAAATAAACCAGCAAGAAGTGAGTTATACCATCGTTCTTCTCCTGGCGCACCGTTCGGTGGGGACAACTCTTAAAGAACCAAACAATCACCATGAAATTCCATAGACATATACATATCGCTAATGCACATCGGATGCAATGATCCATTTGAGTAAAGGCCAAAGGTCAAGGTCACAATTAACTAAAAGGTCAAAATCACATTATAGGTTCTAACTCCAGAACAGAGGGTCACAGAACTTTCATATTGGTACCAAACGATGCAAAATGAAGATTTATACAATTCTAATAATTGGTGTTATCACCTACGACCAATAGTTTTTGAGATCTATGGTGGTCAAAGGTAACATGTACCCAAATTAACTTGTGTAACACTGTTTGTGTGTGTTACACATAGATATATCATGCTATAACTTAATCAATACTGGATATATTATCATAATACAACAGTGAAGGAAGTGGTGGATAAAATGGTGGACAATGAATTTCATTTGTTGTCCACAATTTCCATTATCGAACTTTGTCGACAACATCAACTAATCATTACAGCCCTACTTCAGAATGGTTTATATATTCAGAAAGGTAATTTTGTTTGCTTTCATTTGATGCGTGACAACTTCAGATGTATTAATGTGTGAGCTGTATACATAGGTGTAATTAAAATGTTATCTAGAGACCAGGATGTGAGGCTGGTAAGAGGTTAATTTCTATATTTAAACTCATATCTTCTACTTGACAGGGTGACAGCATTAAACTGGAAGATTTTACATATGAAGTGTACAGGAGCTTCTTGGACAGTTTGTGTCCCAGACCTGAGCTCAGCAGCATCTTTAAACTGCAGTAAGTATTCAGAACATTCATCACTGCATCTGGTAGTATGTTAGAAAATTAGCTTTTAAGTGTGCTGTCATTTGCTTCACGCTGCGTTCTATGATCTGATCAGAATAATAAATATCATTTCATGGTCTTTCCATTAGCCTGCATCTTTTATCAACTATTCTAACTCCACACTGACCCTCTGGTTTCCTGTAGAGGAGGGGATGATGGGACACTGTCAGTCGATCAGATGACAGAGTTCATCAATAATAAGCAGAGAGACCCGAGGCTGAACGAAATCCTTTACCCGCCCCTCCGTTCAGCACAGACACACACTCTGATGGAGCGCTACCAGCACGACCAGGCACAGCTGAAGCAAGGTACATGTGAAATCTGAACACTACAAACTTCAACTTGCACATAATTTACTTGATTTGCTTTATCTCTTGTCATTACAAAAACATGTTTACCTCCGTAAAGGAGGTTATGGTTTACCTCGCGTCTGATTGTTTGATGAAACTTCACAGATGATTCATAATGTGTCAAGGAAGACACCATTAAATGTTGATCTGTAAAGGTCAAAGGTCAAGGTGCCAGTGAAGGTCAACAGTTCAAACACATCAGTGGTGATATCTCAGAATCCAGACCAGATAGTATCAGGTATTTTTTTTTCCTTCACTTCGTCTGACCTTCTGACCTCAGATGAGATAACACCCATAGGCTCCATGACGTCACGTAAAGATGTCACATGACGTCACGTAAAGACGTCACGTAAAGACGTCACATGACGTCACGTAAAGACGTCACATGACGTCACGTAAAGACGTCACATGACGTCACGTAAAGACGTCACATGACGTCACGTAAAGACGTCACATGACGTCACGTAAAAACGTCACATGACGTCACGTAAAGACGTCACATGACGTCAAGCCAATGGTATATTTGGTAAATGTCTGACCTTTACCTTAAAGCAGGTTATTGACATACTTGTGCGGTCCTTTGGGTCACAGTGACCCAGTGGCTAAAAAATTTACCTTTTTATACGTACTGTATGGTGCAATTGCTTATTACTGAAAACAGTAAAATATCCTTGGGGGGTGGGGTGATGAGTCTATGGAACTGAACTTTGGAATCTGGCTCTTTAAGACCCAATTGTAGGACACAGCCTGTGTGCCATTTGCGAAGGACCGCACAAGGGTTAAATCAGACAATATCTTGTGCTTCATATTTAACATTAGATCTAACATGTGACATTTGGTCGTTGTGTGACGTCACATAACGTCAGAGTGACGTCATATGTGGTTGAATATTGAAATGGACATATTTGAAAAACAGGAGCCAGGATTTATGGGAATGTTTTTAAACCCTCTAAGGGATTGTTAATGAGCCATAAAATAAATGGTTAGTGAACACAGAACACTAGTTTAGAAATAAGTTCTGAACATCCAGATCCAAACCTTGGCAGATTTAATGTGTTAGCGTTAGCATTAGCACAGACTGGTGCTGCTTCACTGAGGTCTGAACTCTACCACTGATCTAGTTTAATGTGTTAGCGTTACTGTTAGCACAGACTGGTGCTGCTTCACTGAGGTCTAGTTGGTGACTGTAACCTTGATCTTTGACCTCCATTTAAAATTTTATGCTATCTATTATCTATCTTATCATGAGCTCTGGGAGAATGAGGTCACAGGTACAAGTGGCCGAAATGACTTTCCTTCGCAGGGTGGGGGGGCTCAGCCTTAGAGATAGGGTGAGGAGCTTGGACATCCAAGAGGGAGTGGGAGTAGAGCCGCTGCTCCTCCACATCCAGAGGAGTCAGCTGAGGTGGCTGGGGCATCTAGTGAGGATGCCTCCTGAACACCTCCCTGGGGAGGTGATCCGGGCATGTCCATCCGGGAGGAGACCTCGGGGCCGACCCAGGATATGCTGGAGGGATTTTATCTGTTTGTTGGTCTGGGAACGCCTCCCCTGGAGGAGCTGGGGTGAGGGAAATTTGGGCTGCTTTACTGAGGCTGCTGCCCACACGGCCTCTGTCTGACTCTGAGGCTGCTGCCCCCGTGACCTCTGACTCTGAGGTTGCTGCCCCCGTGACCTGGATGAAGCAGAAAATGACAAATACAAGTATGGGTATCTATTCTGGACCACCTCACACCTTCCCTGAAAATTTCATGGAAATTGGTCCAGTAGTTTTTGCCTAATGCTGCTTACAAACAAACAAACTGACCGGGGGGGGGTTAAAAATATATACTTGCAATGGAACAAGTGAAAATGATCTAGATAGATCTGTTGTCTATAAATTAGTTCTTATATCTCACTAAAGGTTCCTCTTCAGGTGATTCTGTCTGATTTTAAGTGAAAAGGTTTTTTGTTTTTTTTCAGACTAGATATAAGGAAAATACACTTGTTCAGACTTAGATATTTGCAGTGCAGTCTTTCCTAACCCTAAGGCTTAAGAATATAATTCCGCACTGTCACTGTGGCTATGTACTCTTCTTTCACACACTTGTACTCTTCTTTCACACACTCGTACTCTTCTTTCACACACTCGTACTCTTCTTTCACACACTCGTACTCTTCTTTCACACACTCGTACTCTTCTTTCACACACTCGTACTCTTCTTTCACACACTCATACTCTTCTTTCACACACTCGTACTCTTCTTTCATACACTCGTACTCTTCTTTCACACAATCGTACTCTTCTTTCACACACTCTTACTTTTCTTTCACACATGGTGATCTTGAATGTAGCACCTTTTTGTTTTCTGTTATTTCCCCCAGGTGTCATCTCACTCCAGGCGTTCTCCAGTTATCTGTCCAGTGATGAGAACGGAGTGATCCCACCTGACAAACTGGATCAGTCTGAGGACATGAGCTTCCCCTTGTCACACTACTTCATCAACTCATCACATAATACATACCTGACAGGTGCGTACACACTACCTGAGCATACGTGACAGGGGCATACCTGTAGTCAGAATCACCTTGGAAGGGATAATGGTCAGAATCACTTGGCTGGAGGATTTGATCCTCACAAAAATGTTTTTGGGTGAATAAATAAAAATTCATTTAGTAGTACTATTTCTGAATCTTTGAGTATTCACAACTGAATATATTTAATTAATTATTCTGAATGTTCAGGTTACTAGAAGAGCTGTTACTAAACTTACTAAACTGTTAAACCGTTACTAAACAAAATTATTCAAAATTGAAGAGTAAAATATAGCATCAGTCAGCTTTATTGTCATTTGAGTTTATACTTTGGGCTCATAAATGTATATTTTCTATAGTCTCTCCAGAACCATATCTGGGTTCACCCAAAAACATGTGTGTTAGGGTCAAGGGTCAGTATAACAGCGATACTAATACAGCTGCATTTTGAGTAATGGAGTAATTACTTAATTACTTTATCCATAACTGTAATGCTGTTTCCGTTACTCGGGCAGCGAGGACGACATACTCCGTCTCGACACAACCACAGTCAGACAGGTATTCAGGAAGGTGAACCCCCGCAAAGCACCAGGGCCCGACGGCATCCCCAGAAGGGTGCTGAGAGCTTGCTCTTACCAACGAGCCGAGGTGTTCACCAACATCTTCAACCTGTCCCTAAGTCAGTCTACTGTGCCCACCATCTTCAAGACCTCCATTGTAGTTCCCATCCCAAAGACCCCCACAGCATCATGTCCTAATGACTACCGGCCCATAGCACGCACTTCTGTCATCATGAAGTGCTTTGAGAAAATCATAAAGAAACACATCTGTAGCTCCCTTGCATACAGAGCAAAGAGGTCTACAGACGACGCCTTGTCTCTTGCAGTCCACACCTCTCTCAGCCATCTGGAGAGGAGCAGTACCTATGTGAGAATGCTATTCATTGACTACAGCTCAGCATTCAATAACATAATCCCCTCCAAACTGGTCTCCAAGCTAACTGCCCTGGGCCTGGAGGACCCCATCTGCAGCTGGATATGGGACTTCCTCACCAACAGACCACAGGCAGTGAGAATCGGCAGTCACCTCTCCTCCACACGTGTCCTCAGCACCGGCACACCTCAGGGCTGCGTCCTCAGCCCACTACTTTACTCCCTGTTCACCTATGACTGTACTGCCAGGCACAGCTCTTAACACCATCCTCAAGTTTGCTGACGATACCACCATTCTAGGTCTCATCACTAACAACGACGAGAGAGCCTACAGAGATGAGGTTAACTCACTGACCAGCTGGTGTCAGGAAAACAACCTTTCTCTGAACGTCAGCAAAACCAAGGAAATGATTGTGGACTTTAGGAGGCAGCGGACAGACCAGCACCCCCCATCTACATCAACAACGCTGAGGTGGAGCAGGTTAGCAGCTTCAAGTTCCTCGGCGTACACATCACTGAGGATCTATCCTGGTCACTACATACAGACACTGTGGTGAAGAAAGCGCGACAACGACTCTACTTCCTGAGGAAGTTGAGGAAGTTTGGCATGAACACCAGCATCCTCACTAACTTCTACAGGTGCACCATCGAGAGTCTGCTGATGGGCTGCATCACAGTGTGGTATGGGAACTGCACTGCCCAGAGCCGCAAAGCACTACAGAGGGTGGTGCGAACGGCATAGGACATCACAGGCAGCAGCCTCCTCTCTATCCTGGACATTTTTAACAGCAGGGGTTGACGTAAGGCATACAGCATTATAGAAGACCACACACATCCAGCACAAGGACTTTTCCATCTGCTACCACCTGGCAGACGATACAGGAGCCCGTCCGCACAAAAAGACTGAGACAGCTACTACCCCCATGCTGTCAGGTTACTCAACTCCGAATAGCACCTTCACTCTGCAATAAAAACTTCATGCTATATAACAATACATGTTCCATTACCTCAACATATCATAACCAACTGCTCCACACAACAATGTGCAATACCCCCACTATGTGCAATATTTATATTTATTTATTTATATATATTATGCTACTCATGTGCAATAGCTGTATGTAAACTCATCTCATCCTCCCTGCACCTTATACACTGTGTCACTACGGTTAATGTTGATGCTCTGCACTCCATTATTTTATATATATATATATATATATATATATATATATATATATATATATATATATAGGGCCGGCCCAAGCTTTACTGGGGCGATATTTCATTTGCCCCCCCCCCCCCTCCATACCAGTCTCCTCGGCATCCGATGCTTTCATCATATAGGCTACACACTATGTGTACAAAACATATCCACTAACATTACCATCATTTATAAAGTGCTTAAAATATGCCATTGTCATCCTGACTCTTTAAACTTTACTTATGAAGCAAACTCGCATCATATGAATGTGTACATTGAATTATTTTCACTATTTGTAAAATCATCAGACAACACAGTGAATTTCAAAGTCGAACAGTTTAATTTTGCTTCTTTTTAAAATGCAAAAGAGATGTGCAAAATGTCTCACAACAAATGTAAACCAAGTGACAAAATAGAAAATACAAATAATAAATAAGACAAATAATAAATAAATAAGAATAAGAATAACAAATAAGATTACGAATATCAATAATAATAAATTTGTGTGTGTTTGGCTAAAATGCTCTCAAGTGACCAAATTGTACTATTTTATTACTGATTTATTAATTAATTGTTGTACAAACCTGAAATTTTACACAGTAAATGTTCAGAGAAGGACGGACAGATTCCTAATTTACAGTGTCACGGTGAAATGACATCTTGTGGGTCTGAGTTGACTTTAAAGTTTTATTTTCAATCTAGGCGGACCCCCCCCCCCTTTCTGCTTTGTATTTGTTATTTGGTAACAAATATATAATTTGATATGATATGAGTTGATTTACAAACTTTGAGGTGATATCTACAGACAGGTGAAGTTTCATGACTGTGGTCTTTGTTGTTGCAAAGCAATAGATGTTTTAATATGGGCAAGTATTTAAGGTGGAATTTGCCTCTAAACCCCTATGGGGTGGAAGTGGCTCTGAATGAGTATAATGAATATAATGGTATTTTAAAGTAAACTGAAGAAAAGAGAATAGCAGCCCTGGAAACTGACCTGGAACAGCATCTGATGTTGTTGGTACCAGCTGAACTGCCTGATGTGCTGGTGTTGGTACCTGCTGAACTGCCTGATGTGCTGGTGTTGGTACCTGCTGAACTGCCTGATGTGCTGGTGTTGGTACCAGCTGAACTGCCTGATGTGCTGGTGTTGGTACCTGCTGAACTGCCTGATGTTCTGGTGACTGTTCCTCTCTCACAGGTACTGGTACCTGCTCATGTTCAGTTGCTGGTGATCCTAGTGAAGATGAACCTGTTGGAGTGAATACATATACCTTCATTAAGTTCATACTATACGTTTGTTGCATTGTTTTATTTGAAATTACAACCAACCAAACAACATCATTACTCACCTGCTGCATCATCATCAACTGAGGAGTTGATTTGAGGTGAAGGAGATTTTGCTGCGAGAAACTTCATCAATGTCCCAGTAAAATATTACACAAGTATGTCAGAGACCAAAGTAATGACTTAACTTTACTATAATTCACACAAAGAAGGAATAGACAATTTTCTCTGAAAGTCACATTGTATAAGTAACAAGTAATTAATAAAACAATAATTTTGAGGAGATAGTACTAATACTAGTACAATATAGTAACTAATATAGTACAATATTGATTTTAAATAGTGAAAAACAACACCCATAGTAATTTAATTAACTTTAGGTCCGGTTAATACTCCTTCAAATGTCTTCCTGTCTAACCATAGGTGGTTGGTGCACTTTCCATAGATTGCTAAATAGCTATCTAGCTACCTCGACAAAGGCTTGCCGATTGATGACAAAATACTGTCATGTTGAACATGCAAAAATGCCAACCTACTTTTGTCTTGGTGCTTTTTATCCTCTTCCAGCTTCTTCTTTTTTTCTTTTTTCTGCGCCAGACGGATAATTTTTGAGACATGACAGTCAGAGAATCGACAATGCCCGGTGAGCCAATCCGTCTGGCTCTGGATTGGTTGCTCATGCACACTGGGCGGTACTCAATATACATTTAACACCGCGCACCTTAAGTGGCCATAATAACATTCCACGACCACCAGGTGGCAGTGCAGCACTGCCGATCGCTTTCAGTGCTTCAGCACGCGCTGTCTTGAGCTGTGTTGAACCCCTCTCGGGGCCCCCCAGTGCGTGTGGGCCCTAAGCGGTCGCATATTTCGCAAAGCGGTTGGGCCGGCCGTGTGTATATATATATATATATATATATATATATATATATATATATATATATATATATATATATATATATATATATTATTGCTTAATTATGATACATTTTATATTTTGTTATCTTCCACTGTATGTATGATACTATACTCACTGGTACTTTTATAGGGAGTTAAAGCGGATCTTTCTCTCCCTGAGCATTTCATTGCATTCTTGACCATGTGTAATTAATGCATATGACAAATAAAGGAAACTTGAGAACTTGAGAAATAATGCAATTTGATTATTCGGGGTATAAGTGTTGCCCCGGGTACAGACAACAACTGGGAGTTTTGTCAACACCATCGGTGCAGCATATGTCTGCATCAAGCTCAAGTGTGACAGTAGAATCACATTTTATATGTAAAAGACCTGATTGATTCCAGGACCCCCATACTACCCCTAAACCCCATTGACTAACTGTATACTGACTGTATATTAAAAACGTGAGCTAACCAGCACTAAAGTCATTTGTTTTCTGATTTATCTTAGTGACGTATCTAAGATTTAACACATTTGTCTGACGCAGATACTTTCTGAGAAAATTGCAGAGCAGTTTTGTTGTTGATTCTTTTCTTGGAATTCAATGAGTTAAAAAAGGAACTGGAAAAACTGGAAACTGCTGGAACTCAGCACATCTACCTGTTGTGGATGAGATCTAATAGAGACAATGATGAGTCAGTTGACCCTTCCACATGTTCCACCATCTTTACTCCTGGTGGGGTAATATTGTAGTGTGAGTGGGGTAATATTCTAGTGTGGGTGGGGTAACTAACATTCTTGTGTGGGTGTAGTAATATCCCAGTGCAAGTGGGGTAATATCCCAGTGCAAGTGGGGTAATATCCCAGTGCGGGTGGGGTAATATCCCATTGGCGGTGGGGTAATATCCCATTGGCGGTGGGGTAATATCCCAGTGCCGGTGGGGTAATATTTTAGTGTGGGTTGTGTTACAGCGGGTCAGCTGGCAGGAAGCTCGTCAGTGGAGATGTACCGCCAGGTTCTTCTGGCTGGATGTCGCTGTGTGGAGTTGGACGTGTGGAAAGGACGGACGGCAGAAGAGGAGCCTGTGATCACCCATGGTTTCACTATGACGTCTGAAATATCATTTAAGGTTTGTTCTGTTGCAAACACTGAAAAAAATACTCATGTTATCAAGTGGATTTTTATTAATCCGTAGGTTTACATGGTGTTTTTTAAAATTAAAAATTTTTTATTCCGAACAAAGACATTTGGAATTAAAGCTATTTCCTTCATGTTTACAAGTACTTGTTAATTACGAATAATCCTTCACATGGAGAACAGCTTTATTCCACTCTAGTTAATTCAGCTTTGAAGGGACAGTTCAGTTTTTACATGAATATGTTTGTCATCAACATTTTTTCTCTGGTGCACCCACAGTGACTCCGCCCCTCTCTTTTGACTCCGCCCCTTTACTCTGGTGCACCCACAGTGACTTACCCCCGACAGTGTCGTGTGAGCCCAGTCCTGGTCCGGTTTTGGTCAAAGTCAAAGTAGTCCCGGCAGGTTTCCTGGGGTCAACCTGTTTCTTCTCAAAACAGTATGTGTTGGAATGTTGGAATAACAAAACCATCACAGAACAAAAATTGTTATTGTTTGGAGCTACTTTCTCTAAATAGCGATCAATGCACTAGCATTGTCACTGCTAATAGCTGTGCACCTTGGCTAACTACTTTCATCAGTTGCTGGGCAGTGTTAGTGGCTGCTACGTGCAGGTGCACAGCTGTTAGCAGTGATTGCTGTTCGCATTGTTAGCGGCTGCTACGTGCAGGCTAGGGATGTTAACCGATGATCGGCGTTGTCCAGTCGTTATTTTCTGTCACTGGTTTAAAAAAAAAAACAGCCTGCATCAGTCATTCCACATGACAAACTCTTTTTCATTGTAGTGTAGACTATAAAGAGGAACATTACTGATTATATCATAGCATATCTTTATGAATTTGAGCATTAACAATACAAGATGGAATTTATTAATAGCAAACGCAGAGCTCAATAAATCTATGTGGTATGAACATTTCACAGCAGTCTCAATGTTTGATCAAAAAAGGGACAGCAAGTTGACACCATAAAAAACAAAAGTGTGGGAACACTTTAAAAAATCAACAATAGCGAAGTGAAGTGGTCACTCTGTGATACTACGCTGATCCATCAGCATCCCACATGCCAGGTTTTCTCCGACCCGACGAGCGAGCGAGATCCAGACTCCCTCAGGCGCCGATGATGACCACCATGGCCTTGCGCATTTCGGGGTTGCACTCCTGTGCCGTCCTGGTGAAAACAGCCCGGGCGAGTCCGATTGAAAGGCGGCATTTCTCCAGAGCCCGGAGCCCTAACTCCTGGCTCTCCCCCTCTGGCACCAGCCGCAATATTTAGCAGCATAATTTACTTTACATCGAATGTTTTCTTTATGTGTGACGGTTTAAAATGAGCTTTAACATAACATCGACTCGACCTGTGACTGGTGTTGAAGCTCCACGTAAATGGCCTTGTGTGTGTGTGTGTGCATGCACCAACAAAGCAAGTGTTTTATTTTCTCGGTGACCGACTAATGACCGGTTAATGAGGCTCGGTGGTCGGTCAAGATTTTTTATGAATTTCGCCATCCCTCGTGCAGGTGCACAGCTGTTAGCAGTGTTAGCTGTTAGCAGTGATAGCTGTTAGTAGTGTTGGCGGCTGCTACATACTAGCACAAAGTTGCACATAGTCGTAGATGACATACATATTCGTGTAAAAAATACTGAACTGTCCCTTTAAGTCCTTAGCTCGATCATTGCCAATAGCTGTACTTTATATGTGCATGTAAATGTACTGACTGTGTTTAGTTTCCTTGTCAACTTTTTTTCATATATTTTATTTTTTTATGTTATAGGAAGTGATTGAAGCCATCGCAGAGTGTGCCTTCAAAACCTCGCCTTTCCCTGTCATTCTGTCTTTTGAAAACCACGTGGACTCGTGAGAGCATTTGTCATAAGTAGTGACTGGTATTTGTGAATGGTTTTATTTTATGAATGGTTTTCACTGGGGGTATGTGTTTATAACATAAAGGTTCTTAGAAAATATAGATTCTGTACGATGGTCGACAGGGTCAAAGGCAGCGCATCGACGAAACTCTGCAAAGAGCAGAAAAATGCAACAGCTAAAAACAAAAACACAAAAAAGTAATGAAACAAAAGTGAAACTCTAAAAGAAAAATACTAATACTAACTCCTGAAACAACTGCAAGAGAGAAACACTGATAATTCACTACACAACTAAACACTAGTTCACCAAAATAAGACTGGTTTACAAAAATAAAACGGAAAGATGAAGAAGAGATTAATGTGAAAAGGTTGGAAGCATTCCCACGAGTAACTAGTACTTGGAACCAGTACTGGATAAGTTACTTTGAAAAAGTAATTATAAGTACTAGTTACTTCACCAAACAAGTAATTGCGTTACTAATTGCGTTTTGTTTAGGTTTTTTTGCTTAAAAATGTCAAAGAAATGAAAAAACAGTTAAACAGGGTATCCATCCTTGTTCTGTGATGTTACTTTGGATATGATTTAAGATGTTTCCTCAATTAAACTGTGGTTCGCCTCATGCCAGTTTAGAACATTTGCGCAAAACGTAAACAAAACACAAAGCTACAACTTGTATAACAGCTAGACTGTAATGGCGACACAGTTATGGATAAAGTCATTAAGTAATTACTCCGTTACTGGAAATGTGGCTGCGTTAGTAACGCTATTATACTCTAACGCCGTTATTCCCAGCACTGATCATGATATATGGTTTTATCATATTATGATCATAGTTTGTATCGTACGGTCAGATTCAGCTCTAGTGTTGATCGACTCTGGCTTTTATTTTATTTTTTTCTTTGTCTTCATTCTTTTGACAGATTAAAACAACAGGCGAAAATGGCAGAATATTGTCGATGCATCTTTGGAGAAGCGCTGTTGATCGACCCTGTGGACAAATATCCTGTAAGAACACACACACACACACATGCACAAACACACATGTGCGTGCACGCACACACACACACATGCTCATTTCCATGTCTCATGAGGACCACATTTGTAATCAAATAGCCATTGAGTAGTGAGTGTTAACACAATAATAATAATAATAATTAAAACTGCGAGCAGTCACAAAGGCTTTCACCATCCCTGGCGACCGCCACCCCACGCGACGTCCGAGTCAAATTTGAGCCAAATCGGTGTTTGTATGCCCAATCTACAGCCATTTTAGTAAAGGCCATGTTTTAGGGGGCACTATAGAGCTAAATTGCAATTTCTATTGAGAAACTGGAGTAGGACCCAGAGATAGACGTCTGAGTCAAATTTCAGCTAAATCCGTGTTCGTATGTCCAATCTACCACCATTTTACTAACAGTGTATTTGGTGAATCTGTAGGGGGCGTTATAGTGTGAAATAACAATTTCGTATGACAAACAGGTGTAGACCTGGGAAACAGACATTGGAGTCAAATTTCAGCCAAATCAGTGTTTGGATGTCTCAGGAGAAGCAATTTATGTAGTGGTAATGTTTCCCCGCAAACTTTGCGACAGCGTAGCACAAAAACGATGCAACTTTTCCAAAAAAGGTGGAAAACTTTTGATGTCTCACTTGTCTAGATGGTCTTCACCGATTTTCAGCTCATTTGGCCCAACGGCTAAGAAGGAGATAGTTAAATTCCGCTGACAGCGAAAATCCATGACTCAATCCAAAATGGTGGACTTCTTGTTGGTTTATGGGCGTGGCCATCATACGTTTTTTTGTTCATCATGAACATGTGTACCGATTTTCATAGCTCTAACTTCACGAGGGCGTGATCTGGCCTAATACAAACTATTTCACATTTTCTAGGGGGCGCTGTAGACACATTAATTTACTGACTTTTATGAAAACTATTCATACTCGAAATTTTTCACACTTCTGAAGTGTGTGCAAAATTTGGTGAGTTTTCATGCTAGTTCAGGGGTCAAATTAGAGCTCAAAGCGCTGAATCAGGTTAAACTGCAAGCAGTATCAATAGGCCTCGTGCCCGACGTGGTACGTGGCGAAGGCCTAATAATTATAATAATTATAATTATAATAAAATGTGAAAAAAAAAATAATTTTGACATTGTTATTAAAAAAAATAAATAAAAATTAATGAATAAGTAAACAAACCATTTAAAAACAAATTAATTAATATACATAAATAAGAGAATATATATATATATATATATATATATATATATATATATATATATATATATATATATATATATATATATATATAAACAAAAACAAATAAATAAACAAAAATAATTTTACAAAATTATTAAATAAATAATCATAATTTTGAAATAAATGATAAAATAAAATAAATATTATAAAATTAATAAATGATATTTTTCTAAAATACACAAAAATAAATCTCTTTTTTTGGTCACATCTTCAAACCTCTGAAAAATACATGTTTCAATTTACACCTGTTTCCCCCATGCCTTGTGGGGACTTCCTAAAAAAATTTTTATAGGGCCATATCATTTTACTAGTGGGGACCTTTATTTATATTTAACCCTCGTGTGGACCTGAATTTTGGTCCCCATAGTGTCAGAGGTCCCCATAGTGTGACTGTGTAAACATTTTTATGGGAACATAAATATAGGAATACACCCACACAGAGGGATGATCTTTCTGTCAGAACATTTCAGTAATGATGTTGAATTTTTATGATAATGTTGAATTGTTTGTTGTTAACCACACACTTCGTGTGTGTGTGTGTGTGTGTGTGTGTGTGTGTGTGTGTGTGTGTGTGTGTGTGTGTGTGTGTGTGTGTGTAGTTGGAGTCAGGTGTCCCTCTCCCCAGCCCTCAGGAGCTCATGGGTAAAATCCTCATCAAGAATAAAAAATCACACAAACCTTCCATTAACACTGACAATAAGAGACTGACAGACCAACCAGCCAATCAGAGCAGCGAGCCACTGTCTCCTAGCAACAACACTGGTGGTAAGACACTTTTACAAATACAAAGGGACATTTTTCACTGTGAAATACGTGAATTGTGTTCATATGTGAGACACTGCCAGTCCTTTTGTCCAAACAAAAACACATAATGATGTTAGGGGCAGTGTTAGGCTAACGCTAACATGTTAATTCAAAAAAATGGTCACACTGGAATTCAATGGAGTCGACTAACAAAGATGATTTTGTGTGTGTGTGTGTGTGTGCATCTGTCAAACTGTTTTCACATAAAACAGCCAACATGAGTCATCATTACATCAGCTTGATTTTGAAAATGTAGTGTCCCTGCAGCATCCACGACACTGTAGATGTGATGATTCCAAAATATTCACACAAACTCAGAAGGTTTTATGTGGCTTTAATGAAAAAGATCCAAGTGGAGGAGGACAGGAAATACTGGGAGAATAAAATGTCACACATATCACAGATAAAATCACACCTGAGGATTACTGAACTTTTTATTAACTTTAACTTCATCTTAGTTTATAAAAAGGTGTTAAGATTAGATGTTTTAATAAAACGCAAACAGCTGAAGGTGATCACATTTATCTGGGTGAAATTAACCCTTTATTGGGTGTTAGGGAGTTTAACCCCCAACTGTTTGACCAATGGTTGACCGTTTGACCAATGGTTGACAGATAGTTGACCATTTGACCAATGGTAGACTGACGATTGACCGATGGTTGACCATTTGACCAATGGTTGACCGATGGTTGAGCAATGATTGACCGATGGTTGACCAATGGTTGACCATTTGACCGATGGTTGACCAATATTTGACTGATGGTTGACCAATATTTGACTGATGGTTGACCGTTTGATCAATGGTTGACAGTTTGGCCATTGGTTGACAATTTGACTGATGGTTGACGAATGGTTGACTGTTTGACAGATAGTTGACCGTTTGACCAATGGTAGACTGACGATTGACCGATGGTTGACCATTTTACCGATGGTTGACCAATGATTGACCGATGGTTGACCAGTGGTTGACCGTTTGACCGATGGTTGACCGTTTGATCAATGGTTGACAGTTTGCCCATTGGTTGACCATTTGACTAATGGTTGACCACATCAACATTGTCTGGTCATAATTTTCTGTTGTCTGTTAAAATACAAACATCCTGCATCAGTCATTCCACTGCACAAACTCATTATCGTGTAGGTTATCTACATAACTATGTGATCTCTACATAGAATATCTTTTAAAGGTGACATTCCACTGAAAACGACTTTTCCACTTTTGTCATTTTGGAATCTGATGTGTCCCCCAGCGTTACCATGGTGATGGCTCACCCAGCGTTACCATGGTGATGGCTCACCCAGCGTTACCATGGTGATGGCTCACCCAGACTTACCAACACATGCTCCTTTAACAGTGGTTCATCACCTCCACTGGCTGCATACTGCATTCACACTAAACAACAACAGGAACCAGGGACCCAGGAAAATACTGTCCGCTACATGTCACATGGACTTCAGCCCCACCCACCTGGGCTTAAGCCCCCCCCCCATTGCAGCCAATCTGAAGTAGCATTAGCATCTACAAGAGCAGACGGCGCCACAGTAGCTGCTACACAAACTGTAAAAAAAATGGCGGATCAAACTGGTTCATGTGTCTCTGTGGAAATAAAGCCTCAATTTTTTTTTACTGCACGATTTTCAAAACAAGTGACGGCACCAAGGTTTTTTTGAAATAGAACCAATACACCATGAATTAAATAACAATGAAGAACCACAATATTAATAACCATAGAATGAGTCCTTTAATAAAGTTAATATTAATAAATAACCATAGAATGAGTCCTTTAATAAAGTTAATATTAATAAATAACCATAGAATGAGTCCTTTAATAAAGTTAATATTAATAAATAACCATAGAATGACTCCTTTAAAAATGATGAATTTGAACATTAGAATACATTTTCCCTGTGGTAGGTATCATCTGGGGGTGCACACCTGGGCCCACACACACGCTCACACACACACACGCTGCAGAACCAGATCAAAAGTGAGGCATTTCCAGATAACCAGTTAAAAACCCTAAGTCGTGCTTCGTGGGAAAAAAAAAATGCAATGAAAAAAAAAGGTTTAGGGTTAGACTGAACCATTCACTACAGGAAACAAACATTCATATATTGTTTTGTTTTTTTCTGTTTGTGTCATTGTTTATAGGGTTTAACGTGTGGACTATGGTAATTGACACCAATTTTATTAGATTTTTTTTTCTCATGGAAATAGTGTTTTTGTTATTTCCACTGTAAATATCTGCACTCATCATTGGTATTTTGGAGACTTGGTGTTAGTAAAAACTTAGAACACTGAAAAAAAAAAACCCTTGACAGCTTTGCTATCATGTTGGTGAACAATCAAGACTAGTGATCCACCAATATGTTTTTTTTTGTTTTTTTTTTCCCATCAGTCTTAGTCGATGACGGATACAGATGATGAAAAATGTTACAAAATCTTCTTTAATTACAATTAGAAAAATAGAAAAATCCTAAAAGTTGAATCAATAAATGACCAAACATACACCTGTTTTTACCTTTTTTCTTTTATTTTTCTTTTTTTTTCTTTTCTTTTCCCCCATTTTCTTCTTTTTATTTATTTTTCCCTCTTTTTTTCTTAATTTTTACTTTTCTTTTTAGAACCCCCCCCCCCCTATTTTTTTTTAGCTTAGGGTTAGCCCCTTAGCCCCTTTTTTTGGACAGGACTTGATCATCTTGTTCTATAACAAAAGAAGATGTTAAATTTTTTAATTTTTGCCTGTGACTGAGTTTTGAATTATGTGCTGGTGTGAAAGTGCGTTTTAACACATCTGGTTGTACAGTGGGGTACAGTAGGGTACAGTGGGGTACAGTATGGTACAGTGGGGTACAGTATGGTACAGTGGGGTACAGTTGGGTACACTTTGGTACAGTGGGTACAATATGGTGCAGTGGGGTTACATTGGGGTACAGTTGGGTACAGTAGGGTACACTTTGGTACAGTCTGTCCTCAACTGTTGATGGTTGATGATCCGTTTAGTTTTCATTGTAAACGTACTGACTCTCCTCAAAGGAACTGCTGCTGTCACTCATTAACCCACAACTAACATTTCAAACTAAATGACGTTTGTTGTCACTGACCACATCCATACACTGGAAAAAATACTCCTCTATTAACAACTTTAAAAAATTAATACAAGATATTTTTGCTTGAATTTGTTTTTGTTTTTGTTTTAACAATAAATGTCAGAATTTTGATTCCAAATTCCTTTTGATCCTGTTGATTCACTGCATAAAAATCCACCGTATGTTTTCAACAGTCACACACAGGCACACAACACACAAACACACAAACACAGTTTCAGGTAATGGCCACATTTGCAATATTCAGCCAATTGAGCCAATAAAAACTGTTACTAATAAATCCAAATCCAGGCACATTTACAATTATAAACTATGCATGTGTGACTTTTATACCACTAATATTTCCAGCTTACATAATTATCTATTGACTAAAGCTTTTTAGAAAAATGTACCCATGACCAAACTACATCAAGGCAAATTTACTGAAAATGACATTATTTCTAGATGTTAGGGTTAGGGTTGGGGTTAGTTGCACAACTACACTCTGCCTTTTACTAGTGTGTAGGTAAGTTGTGTAAAAGTGTGTTTTGTTCTGAGGAGTTAGGAATTCAGAGCCCTAAACTGTGCCTCCCTCCCCCACACACTCTAGCCGGTTTCAGGTAATGGCTACATTTGCATAGATGCTAATACAGTTCTCAGGCCTTTTGGTTTTTTAATTTTTGTCCAAAGAGTCGACCGACTCTCTTGTAGGAATAAACATACAAAACGGAAAATCGACTCCTCTGTAATAATGCATGTGTAGACCCAACCAATCATTGGTAACTAAAATAATCTACTGATCTAAACTGTTTAATACCATTGATTCTTCAATGCTTTCAATACATGTCAATAATTGGTGTAAAATGTTGTCATTCATCTAGTCATAGTCGTCAGATACGACTCATATGGATGTTCAGAAGCCCCACCGTTACTGTGTAAACACTATTGTCTTCTATAACATTGGTTCACCAGTAAAACCCATAGTGTTGGATCAATGTCAGTGGATAGAGACACTGGGTTTATGTTCAATTGCTGATATATTTGTTGAAAAAGTAGTTTTTCTTGAGTTTTCCCTATTTGTCATATAATAAGCCTTACATGTAATATTATCATGATGATTAAAGTACATGATCAGTAAATTAGGCAAATATCATATTTTCACTGGAAAAACACCAAAGGTAGAATATAATATTATGACATAGATACTTTATTCATCATTTTTCAAAGAAATTGCTTTTGTTACAGTAGCAGAAAAACCACTCAGATAGTCCAACATCACAGATCATACACACATGCAAAAAAATAGATTACCCATAAAAATGGTAAAATGTTCCGCACTTATTTTTACCCATAATCCCATACTGTCAGATGACTTTTTAATGACCTTTCAATTTATGCTTGAGGATATTTCCACCTCAGTGATTAAAACACAAATGTGACCGTGCTGTCTCAAAGTACAAAGAGTTACTTCAGTCACTATTTGTGTTTATGTCATGTGATTATGTAAAGGACACATTTAGTCCCAGTATAAGTGATGAGTTAGTTGATAGTACCATGCTCACACTACAAAATACTTTAGATACAGTCGCCCCCCTGAAGTTAAAAACTACTAAGATTAGATGAACCTCCCCATGGTACAATGCTGACACTCGCTCCATTAAACAAACACGTAAATTAGAGGCAATGGCGGCGATCCAATTCACAACATTCTTTCAATGGCTGTAAAAATATGAGACTAAAGTATAATCAAGCTTTGCGTACAGCCAAAACTAGATATTACTCATCCATAATAGAAGAAAACCAGAATAATCCTAGATTCCTGTTCAGTACTGTAGCCAGACTGACAAACAGACACACCTCCGTGGAACCAGTTATTCCATCCACGCTCCATTCTGATGATTTCCTGCAGTTCTTTAACAATAAAATATCAACTATTAGAGACAAAATAGACACATTTCTCCCAAATATTAGATCAGAAAAAGCAGTGGTTTCAAACCTAGGCCTTTTTATAAACCCCTCTGTAACACTAAATAATTTCACCACTGTAGACCAAACTGATGTCATATCTATTATCATGTCTTCCAAATCATCACCTGCCTCTTAGATCCAATTACAACTAAACTCTTTAAACAGATTCTGCCCCTAATTATTAACACTGTCCTAAATATAATTAACACTTCATTAATTACTGGATATGTGCCACAGTCATTTAAATATGCTGTTATTAAACCAATTCTGAAAAAGCCTACCCTAGATCCTGACATTCTAGACAATTCTAGGCCTATATCCAATCTGCCCTTCCTGTCAAAGGTTTTAGAACGAGTAATAGTTAAACAGCTGTGCCAATTTCTGCAGGATAATAGTTTATTTGAACAGTTTCAGTCTGGCTTTCATGCCCATCATAGCACTGAAACAGCGTTAGCTCCAGAGTTAGTTATGGCGTGCCCCAAGGGTCAGTCCCTGGGCCTATTTTGTTTACACTATATATGCTCCCTTTAGGTAACATCATTAGAAATCATGGCATTAATTTTCATTGTTATGCAGATGACACACAGCTATATTTATCGATTAAACCTGATCAGACCAGACAAATACATAAACTAAGTACATGTGTCCAAGACATAAAGACTTGGATGAGTGACAATTATCTCCGATTGAACCCTGAAAAAACTGAAGTCATTATAATAGGTCCTAAAAATGCCAGAGACTCCCTAACTGATCAGAGAGTTACTGTAGACAACTTAAGTGAAACATCCAGTGACACAGTCAAACATTTAGGAGTTTTATTTGATCCAGATCTTTCATTCAAAGGGTCAGAGGTCAAAGGTCAAGGCACATAAACCAAACATGCAGAAGAGCCTTTTTTCACTTGTGCGACATAAGCCAAAATTAGGAATATTCTGTCTAAAAATAATGCAGAAAAATTAATTCATGCATTTATTACATCTAGATTAGATTATTATAACTCCTTACTTGTAAATATTCCTTAAAAAGCACACATCACCCCTGTGCTCCAAACCCTTCACTGGCTTCTAGTTGAGTTTAGAATTAAATTTAACATCCTCTTCCTTACATATAAAACCATTAATGGTATGGGTTAGGGTTATGGGTCAGAGGTCAGGGGTTAATGGTATGGGCCTCTCTTATCTTAAAGATGATCTGGTTCCGTACCAGCCCAATAGAACCCTTCGTTCTCAGAATGCAGGTTTATTGAAAGTTCCTAGGGTTTCTAAAAGTACAGTAGGAGCTAGAGCCTTTAGTTACCATGGTTACTGTCTGATCGAATCATCTTCATTTAATATTAAAGAGGTCGACACAGTCTCTACATTTAAAATTAGGTTGAAAACATTCCTGTTTGAGGAAAAACTATGGTCAGGTCAGGTAAAAACAGACTGAAGTCACAGTTCAGTCTAAGCTGCATGAGGAGATAGAATGATGGAGGAAGTACAAACACTGAGTTCTTTCTCTCTCTCTCCTTCTCTCTCTCTTTCGCATCTGTTTTTGTCATTTTTATAACCTATCTTTCATACCAAGTCTGTTCATGTCTAGTCACCTGGTGTCCCCTTTCCCCCCTCCCCCGTGGGGGGAGTGGTGGCTCACTTGACAATGTCTGTGTGGGAGCCATGGACGACAGGATCTACAGTGTCTCGCCTGTGCTGACCTGTGACCCCGGACCCCCTCCCTTGCCTGTCTGGTGTCTGGACCAGCCCCCCCTCCTTCATTTATATATGGACGTTCATCTATAGTCTGTCCGTCCATGGGAGTGGATCTGTCCTTCAATGTGGTTCTCCTCAAGATTTCTTCTTTTTCCCACTGGGTTTGGAAGTTTTTTCTAGCTGAGAAGGAGGGTCTAAGGACAGGGGGAGGGTCTAAGGACAGGGGATGCTTGGGACTTTTCATATATCTCTGTAATTGATTGTGTTTCTGTAAAGCCATGTGAGATGACTTTGGTGTGATTTGGGGCTTTATAAATAAAATTTACTTGAATTGAAAAGATCACTATTGCACAGAAAAAGATCACTCCACACATTAGAATATATGGTAATAAATCACATGTTAAATATGGACCACAAACATAAATGAATGACTTGGGAACTTTCACTAAAATCACACTGGGTCTTTGTGGGTCAAGTGTGATGAGATATTTGACTAGAAATGAGAACAGTCGACTTTTTTTCCAGTGTAACTATGAAATGATCATGCACTTACAGATCTAGATTTGACCTTAACGGAAGCGATCACTGAACTGCTTCTGCTGTAACTTTCATTATTTTTGATCCAGGGTCTGTTTTTGAAGTACCTGTGTCACCTCACATTATCCATCACTTATTTTCTGGGCTGTGAGGTTGGCACAGTGACAGTCTGCTCTGGCTTATAGTTGGCTGTGCAGTCCCGTCCACATCATCTGGGATGTCTGGGTAATGAGAAGGACATCTCAGAAGAGGTCCCAAGCACAGAAGCATAATTAAACACAGAGCAAGGGGAAATGAGGGAACCTTATTGACATTACTGCTGCGCAAATCCTTAAAAACTGGACTGAGGCTGTTCTCGGCCTCTGTGTTGTCTGCTGGGAGTCTGGATATATACTTCAAAAGCATCCTGGAATCTGTGCTGAACTACATCCTCATACGCTGCTCTGATCAGTGAACACTTGAGTGGACTGATTCTGCACCTGCCGAGAAATGAAAGTAAAGGCTTGTTTACTCATCTGCTGCATTACATTTTATACTAACACACTATAAATAATCACTAATACACTATATTGCTATTTGCTAAAAATATTACCTCACCTGCCTTAACTCATATGAACGTTTCCATCCCATAGTTTACAGGTGTCAAACATGCGGCCCAGAGGCCAAATCCGGCCCGCCAAATGGTTTAATTTGGCCCCTGGGATGAATTTCTGAAATGCTAAAATTACATGGAAGATATTAACACTCAATGATGTTGAATTAATTGAATCTAAAGTGAGTCAGACCAGTACTATACTCTCATAACTCGTCTAACCCCTATTGTGTTCCAATCTCCAGTTTCTATGACAACCTGTTCTTGAATTAGAGCCAATAATAAAATGTTGACCTTTCTGCTCAATGTGACCTTGACCTTTGATATTTTGCAATATTGATAATTTGGTTATATGTATATATGCGTCAGTGTGTGTAATATTATGATAATATATCCAGTATTGACTAAGTTATAGCGTGATATGTCTACATTTGACACACAGTGTTACACAAGTTAATTTGGACACATGTCACCTTTGACCTCCACAGATTTCAAAAACTATTGGTCATAGGTGATATAGTATTAGAATAGTATAGTATTAGAATTATATAAATCTTCATTCTGCATTGTTTGGTACCAATCTGAAAGTTCTGTGACCCTCTGTTATGGAGTTAGAACCCATATTGTGATTTTGACCTTTTAGTTCATTGTGACCTTGACCTTTGACCTTTACTCAAATGGATCATTGTATCTGATGTGCATTAGCTATATGTATATGTGTATGTAATTTAATGGTGATATCTACAGTATTTATTGAGTTATAGCATGATGTCTCTGTGGGTACACACACACACACACACACACACACTCAGACACAGTGAATACAATAATCTCACCAAACCAATGTTGGATGAGATTAAAATTCATCATCACCATCACATTCAACGTGACCCCCCCCTGCAATCTCATATTAAATTCTATGGTTTAAGAATAGGATGTCATTTAAATATATTTGAAGATACGTGAGTGAATACTTTTATAGTGTAGAAAGGACACAAAAAGCACAGATGCAGAAATGACAAAGATTATTTGTTTAACTTTAATTTCACCAGAGATGGATGCTGAGAGTGAGGAGGACGATGACGATGAAGATGATGATGGTAAAAAGGTCAGTGGTGGCATGGTGAGACCCAGTCGGTCTGTTTGTTGTCACCATTTGTTGCAATCTGGTGCCCGCTCCTCATCACTGTTTTATTGTTCTGCCATGTAGTTTATCTGTAGTTTATCTGTAGTTTATCTGTGGTTTATCTGTAGTTTATCTGTAGTTTATCTGTGGTTTATCTGTGGTTTATCTGTAGTTTATCTGTAGTTTATCTGTAGTTTATCTGTGGTTTATCTGTGGTTTATCTGTAGTTTATCTGTGGTTTATCTGTGGTTTATCTGTAGTTTATCTGTGGTTTATCTGTAGTTTATCTGTGGTTTATCTGTGGTTTATCTGTAGTTTATCTGTAGTTTATCTGTAGTTTATCTGTAGTTTATCTGTGGTTTATCTGTAGTTTATCTGTGGTTTATCTGTAGTTTATCTGTAGTTTATCTGTAGTTTATCTGTAGTTTATCTGTGGTTTATCTGTAGTTTATCTGTAGTTTATCTGTAGTTTATCTGTGGTTTATCTGTAGTTTATCTGTAGTTTATCTGTAGTTTATCTGTGGTTTATCTGTAGTTTATCTGTGGTTTATCTGTGGTTTATCTGTGGTTTATCTGTGGTTTATCTGTAGTTTATCTGTGGTTTATCTGTAGTTTATCTGTAGTTTATCTGTGGTTTATCTGTGGTTTATCTGTGGTTTATCTGTAGTTTATCTGTGGTTTATCTGTGGTTTATCTGTGGTTTATCTGTAGTTTATCTGTAGTTTATCTGTGGTTTATCTGTAGTTTATCTGTAGTTTATCTGTGGTTTATCTGTGGTTTATCTGTGGTTTATCTGTAGTTTATCTGTGGTTTATCTGTGGTTTATCTGTAGTTTATCTGTAGTTTATCTGTGGTTTATCTGTAGTTTATCTGTAGTTTATCTGTGGTTTATCTGTAGTTTATCTGTAGTTTATCTGTGGTTTATCTGTGGTTTATCTGTGGTTTATCTGTAGTTTATCTGTGGTTTATCTGTGGTTTATCTGTAGTTTATCTGTAGTTTATCTGTGGTTTATCTGTGGTTTATCTGTAGTTTATCTGTAGTTTATCTGTGGTTTATCTGTGGTTTATCTGTGGTTTATCTGTGGTTTATCTGTAGTTTATCTGTGGTTTATCTGTGGTTTATCTGTAGTTTATCTGTAGTTTATCTGTAGTTTATCTGTAGTTTATCTGTAGTTTATCTGTGGTTTATCTGTGGTTTATCTGTAGTTTATCTGTGGTTTATCTGTAGTTTATCTGTGGTTTATCTGTAGTTTATCTGTAGTTTATCTGTAGTTTATCTGTGGTTTATCTGTGGTTTATCTGTAGTTTATCTGTGGTTTATCTGTAGTTTATCTGTGGTTTATCTGTAGTTTATCTGTGGTTTATCTGTAGTTTATCTGTGGTTTATCTGTAGTTTATCTGTGGTTTATCTGTGGTTTATCTGTAGTTTATCTGTAGTTTATCTGTGGTTTATCTGTGGTTTATCTGTAGTTTACTGTGGTTTATCTGTGCTTTGTATGTAATTTATCTGTAGTTTACATGTAGTTTATCTGTAGTTTACATGTAGTTTATCTGTGTTTTTTGTAGTTTATATGAAGTTTATCTGTGTTTTTTGTAGTTTATCTGTAGTTTGTCTGTGGTTTATCTGTCGTTAATCTGTAATTTATCTGTGGTTTATCTGTAGTTTATCTGTGCTTTATCTGTGGTCACTGCTGTTGGTTTTCCTTCATTATTTATTTTAATATTTACCATATGGTAGATGTTAGCCGGACAATAGGTGATCAGCCAGACGGACAGGGGGCGGTGCTCAGAACGTTCTCCTCAGGACATTCTACGCGGTAATTTCACACTTTTGTAAGACGACAGCACTGTTGAAAGAAGATCTCGAAAAAAATATCCAGACCACGAGGACGACTGTAGGTCGTCACTTCAGTGACAAAGGTGCAGGTGAATGTAATGGACAACTGTAGATATTCCACTGTACTGTAGATGTCCTTATTGTGTCCTGTATGTTTTGGAGAGTCAATTCTCAGATGTGGTCGATAGACCAACTTGAGTTCTTGTTTCAAAAATCACCTATTAATTACATTCTTGAATTTTTTTGTCATTTTTGTGAAGTGTTGTCTATTCCATACTCGTGCTTGGATTTGCCAAAACACTCCACATGAAAGACAAAAACAAATATAAAGTACACAAGGTTACACATTACTGATATAATCAGCTACGAAATGGTTGCTGTTTGTTTTCAAGTAAAAGATTAGACAGTGGAAAACTGAATAATAGGACAGATTACCTCTATTGATTTCTCCTTCCTTGGATTGGACGTCAGGAAGAAACATGTCCAATGAAATGCACACGATTCATCCATTCGTTGACTGTGTTGCTATGGCCTGAAATATGACACTCAAATGCAGCACAATCGGCAGATGCGCAGAATGTCCGAACCTTAGTCCCGCCCCCGTCTGTCCCACTGATCCAATCTAGCATCTACCTTCCATATTGGATGTTATCGACACTCACTACTCGCCACCATTGTTGTTTGTATTTTCATTTAGCTGTAATTATGTCATTGCATTCAACTACGGTGGGATCACACTCCTCAGCTTCTGCGGTAAAGTCTACTTCAAGGTGCTGGAAAGGAGGGTTACGATTGGTGGTTGAACCTTGGATCGAGGGGGAGCAATGTGATTTTCTTCCTGGATGTGGAACAGCGAACCAGCTCTTTACCCACACAGGGGTGCTGGAGGGGGCATGGGAGTTTGCCCAACGAGTTCACATGTGTTTTGTGAATTTGGAAAAGGGTTACGATTATGTCCCCAGAGGTTATCCTGTGGGGGGTGCTCCAGGAGTATGGGGTGGATAATCTCCAACTGGGGGCCATTTAGTCCCTGTACTGAGGGAGCGAGAGTCTGGTTTGCGTAGCCGGTAATAAGTCTGACCATTTCCCGGTGAGGGTTGGACTCTGCTGGGGGTGGGGGTGGGGTCGAGTATGGTGGAAGAAGGATCTGGCCTCTGCTTTTGGCAGATGATGTGTTCCTCTTAGCTTTGAGCAGTGACCTCCAGCTCTCATTGGAGCGGTTTGCAAACAGAGTGAGAAGCATCTAGGATGAAGATCAGCACCTCCAATTCTGAGGCCATGGTTCTCAGACAGGAAAGGGTAGAGTGACCTCTCCGGGTCAGGGGGAAAGTCCTGCCTCAGGTGGAGTTCAATTACCTTGGTCCACTGTGGTGAAGAGTGTTAGAATCTGGAAGAATTCTAGTGGAATCTGGTTCGTATGAAAGCCCTGAGCTGGGTCCTGCTTCAGGAATAAATTGAGACGAGCCAGTGAGGAAGGTACAGATCATCATGGTCTCAGGTTTTTGTGGTTTATTGACATCACATGTAAAATACACAATTGATCAGTGCTGATCACCAGCCAAAAGTCTAATGTCCTTTTGTTTACACTACATTCAGTAATATGTTGTCCCACAGTCCGCCTCCCCACCCACAGGTGGAGCTTGAGCTACTACTGTTTGTGGTTGGTTCCAATTAGTTCTCTTTCTAAGTATGTGTGGCTTGGTTTATGTCAGTCCCTTATTTCTGCTGTTTACCTATTTTAACCCAAACATTCATGGTCTATCACGGTCTGGCTCCTGAACTGCGTCCTTGTCTCATGGCTACAGAGCAATTTGTTCCCAAACAACGTTTTGTTATTCTCCTAACAGTTTTTGGCCTTGCTCTTGGCCACAGCTGACCAATCAAGACCTCTTACAAAAGGGAGCTAAGCTGGGTGGAGAAGCTCTAGATTTACCAGTTGATCTACCCAAAAAACAACATGTTTGTTAAAGTCAAATCCTCCAGCAGGTCATTCTGACCATTACCCTGACTCTACAGCAGGAGATGGGTCCCCGGGCGCCGCCGGTGGCTGCCCACTGCTCCTTACAGGTTTCCCCAATGGCAGCAAATAAGAATGTGTTAAATACAGAGGACACGTTTCATTGGACAGTTGTATAAATGACTTTACCTTCCAACCCTAACCAGGGCTTTCCCCAGACGGTGCCGTAGAGGCGCACTGCTCCAATCTGACTGCCTCCTTAGGCCTGGTGTTGTGCTAGTGAACTATTGCAAGTGCCGTCAGAATCTGTTTATCATTTGTTTGTTTTTCAAAACCAAACTAAAAATAAGACTAAAAACTTGTTCATTATTTGTTTCCAAAACCAAAATGAATGAATGAATGTTTCAATGAATAATAGAAAAAACAGATAACGACCATTTCTCATTTTATCCAATTTTGACCTGAAGTCAATATAGTAATGTGTAAATGAATGTGTTACAAGAATAGAAACATGTAAATGAATGTTAATGACCATAGAAACATGTAAATGAATGTTAACAACCATAGAAACACGTAAATGAATGTTAACAACCGTAGAAACACGTAAATGAATGTTAACAACCATAGAAACATGTAAATGAATGTTAACGACCATAGAAACATGTAAATGAATGTTAACAACCATAGAAACACGTAAATGAATGTTAACGATCATAGAAACACGTAAATGAATGTTAACAACCATAGAAACATGTAAATGAATGTTAACAACCATAGAAACACGTAAATGAATGTTAACAACCATAGAAACACGTAAATGAATGTTAACAACCATAGAAACATGTAAATGAATGTTAAAAACCATAGAAACATGTAAATGAATGTTAACAACCATAGAAACATGTAAATTAATATTAACAACCATAGAAACATGTAAATGAATGTTAACAACCATAGAAACATGTAAATGAATGTTAACAACCATAGAAACATGTAAATGAATGTTAACAACCGTAGAAACATGTAGATCATTATGGTATGATACTGTGGTCATATCTGCAAGTCTTAGGGTGACCCTCTTACTTTACACTAATAGAACCTAGGTTTACATCTGTGTCACTGAGGGTCAAAGGTCATTTATACTTTATCCAATTTGCTTAATGTCAAAATTGGATAAAACAGGAAATGGCTGTTAGGGTTAGGGTCATTTTTTTTCTATTATTCATTTAAACACAAAAAGGAAAACTGAAAAAAAACCCATATCCTTATGTTTTTTCATTTTGATTTTGGAAACAAATAATGAAGAAATTACATGTTGTTTCATGGTTTTATTTTGAAAAACGAATGATACATGGATTCATCAGCCCACAATGTTTCAAGCATTTACAAAACCTCTTTCCACACAAACTTTTCCATAAACAACTCCAGCTGATGTGAATCATGACTAAGTGCAAGGCGTACAGGACGCCATAGACCCACAGCACTGAGTACTGACCTTTAACCCCATAGAACACTTAGTTCACACTTAGGTTTTTTTGGTTTTTGTTTTTTTTTTTACATCAAACAAGAAGAAAACGTGGAGTTATTTCTTCATAGGTTCGTCTATTGAAATAAAATCTATATCTTACAAATGTATTTTTCTCATTTCTAGTCCACACTTAAAACTTGTATTCACAGAACGTTTAACCCCACCCCTATTTTGTGTAAATCTCCAGTTTCTATGACAACCTGTTCTTGAATTAGAGCCAATAATGTGATTTTGACCTTTCTGCTAAATGCGACCTTGACCTTTGACCTTCTGCAATATTGATAATTTGGTTATATGTATATGTGTGTCAGTGTGTGTAATATTATGGTAATATATCCAGTATTGATTAAGTTATAGTGTTTGACAGACAGTGTTACAAAAGTTAATTTGGCCACATGTCATCTTTGACCTCCAGAGATATGAAAAACTATTGGTCATAGGTGATAACACCAATTATTAGAATTGTATACAATTCTGCATTGTTTGGTACCAATCTGAAAGTTCTGTGAACCTCTGTTCTGGAATTATAACCCATAATGTGATTTTGACATTTTAAGTAATTGTGACCTTGACCTTTGACCTTAACACAAACAGATCATTGCATCTGATGTGCATTATCTATATGTATATGCCCATGTAATTTCATGGTGATATCTACAGTATTCATTGAGTTATATCATGCTATGTCTGTGGACACACACACACAGACATGGATGCTGCTTATATGACTCAGGTTAGCTAGAGAATGCCTCTTCAGATATTATATATTGAGTGAAGTGTAGCATAAAGTTTGAGAAATAACGTAGGCATAAAAAACTCTTGTTTATTGAAGGTTTGTGTGTTCGTTTCAGGGTTCAACAGAACGGGAGGCGGTGGCGACAGAGGAAATGTCCACTCTGGTAAACTATGTCCAGCCCACCAAGTTCAACTCCTTCGAAGCTTCCAAGAGTAAGAAAACCACATCAGAACCTAAAACCACATCAGAACCTAAAACCACATCAGAACCTAAAACCACATCAGAACCTAAAACCACATCAGGACCTAAATCCACATCAGGACCTAAATCCACATCAGGACCTAAATCCACTTCAGGACCTAAATCCACATCAGGACCTAAAACCACATCAGAACCTAAAACCACATCAGAACCTAAAACCACATCAGAACCTAAAACCACATCAGGACCTAAATCCACATCAGGACCTAAATCCACATCAGGACCTAAAAACCACATCAGGACCTAAATCCACTTCAGGACCTAAATCCACTTCAGGACCTAAATCCACGTCAGGACCTAAAACCACGTCAGGACCTAAACCATGCTCTAGCGACACACAGTGTTTCAATGTTGATCTTTTTATTTGTTGTTGTTATTGGTTGTTGCTCAAACCCCATTTGTGCAGCAGACCTGGACACTCCTCCAGTTTAATGTCACAACTTTTATCTGTACAAGGATCAGCTGTTCACATATGGGGATCAACTGTGATGGAACTATCTAGACTGATAGAGCAGCAGGCTTTCATTCCAATTTTCCTTATGAAATTAAACTTTTTTTTTGCATTTGGATAATTTCTAAAAGTATTTTCATAATTTAATTGGGTTTTTTTGCACTAAAACAATGATAAAAATTTGAAGTTGTCATTATTTATAGGTTGTTTTAATTTTACTCATCTGTCCCATTGGAGATCAAATCAGGCTGAATGTGGCCCCTGAAGAAAATGAGTTTGAGACCCCTGTTCTAGAGGGATGTAGTATAATGTGAGAAAACATCATCAGTCTTTAAATTCTCTTTACAGAAGCAACAACAGTCGTTGAGCTCCATAATCCACCATTTTGTTTAGTCATTCCTAACTTTCTCCAGACTCTTCCGTCAACTTTCTGGACTTAGAAATACTAATACATTTGAATATTTGTTCCCCCCTCTTGTTAATTTTTTGTGCTTAAACCAGGGTGTATTTGTCTGTATTTACTAAGTATGGAGTGAAACACACCATTTAGCAACAGACCAATGCCTTGGCACTTTGCAGTTTGCAGAACATTATTTGTAAAAATGTCAGTTTTGGAGCATTTTTTTTTACTGTTTATGCTTTTAACAGAATAGAAAAGAAGGACTTGATTGATCCCACAACTCGGAAAATATTTTGTAAAAGCAGTATTAACATAATAAGAAAAATGTATTTAAAAATAAATATTACAGGTTTTTAATGAGCATCCGAAGAAATTGCAGGATAATTCCTCAAACGTTTGTGTGTTTGTGCAGAGGCAGCCCGCTGTTACCACATGTCGTCTTTCGTGGAGACCAAAGCTCTGGAGCATCTTACAAAGTCACCAGTGGAGTTTGTGGAGTATCCTTGGCAACAGTTACCACAGCTACAACATTCCCGGACAACTGCTTCTTACTTGATGTTCCTCTTCCTCTTTTGATGCACTTTTAGAAACCTGCATCATAGTGACTAAGATGAGTAGGCACATGGAGCAATACATGAGCAGAGCACAGAAAGGAATAGGCAACAACACCAGGGGAGCCAAACACCAGCTACTGGTTGACAGGGCAATTGCCCGAGATTGCAAGACGAGGAACACCAACCTGTGCACTGCCTGGATTGATTACAAGAAAGCCTATGACTCAATGCCACATACATGGATACTGGAATGTTTAAAACTGTATAACATCAACAGGACACTAAGAGAGTTCATCCAGAACTCAATGAGGCTGTGGAAGACAACTCTGGAGGTCAACTCAAAGCCAATTGCACAAGTGAACATCAGATGCGGCATTTACCAAGGAGATGCTCTGTCCCCCTTGCTGTTCTGCATAGACCTAAACCCCCTCAGCCAGATCATCTCAAAGAGTGGCTTCGGATACCAGTTCCGAAGTGGAACATCCATCAACCACCTCCTCTACATGGATGACATCAAGCTGTATGCCAAGAATGAGCGTGACATTGATTCTCTAATTCACCTCACCCGGATCTACAGCAAAGACATTGGGATGTCATTGGGACTAGATAAATGTGGGCAGATGATATCTAGAAGAGGAAAGGTGATCACAACTGAAGGGGTTGACCTACCTGAAAGGAACATCACAGATGTGCAGGAAAGTTACAAATACCTAGGGATCCCACAGACAAATGGTAATCATGAGGAGGCAGCTGAGAAGTCAGCCACAGCCAAATACCTACAGAGGGTAAGACAGGTCCTGAAAAGTCAACTGAACGGCAAAAATAAGATCCAGGCCATTAACACCTATGCCCTGCCAGTAATCAGATACCCAGCTGGGATAATAGCCTGGACACTGGAAGAGATACAAGCCACTGATATCAAGACAAGGAAACTCCTTACCATGCATGGAGGGTTCCACCCCAAGTCCAGTGTCCTGAGGCTGTACACTAAGAGAAAGGAAGGGGGCCGAGGACTAGTAAGTGTCAGAACTACTGTCCAGGAGGAAACGGCGAACCTCCAGGAATACATCAAGAAAATGGCCCCCAATGACCAACTGCTAAGTGAATGCCTCAGGCAACAAAAGCCCAGTAAGGTCGAGGAACCAGAGGGGCTATCATGGAGGGACAAACCCTTGCATGGCGTGTACCATCGACAAATTGAGGAAGTGGCTGATATGGAAAAGACATACCAGTGGCTGGAAAAGGCTGGACTAAAGGACAGCACAGAGGCGCTACTCATGGCTGCACAAGAACAAGCCCTGAACACCAGAGCAATAGAGGCCGGGGTCTACCACATCAGACAGGACCCCAGGTGTAGGCTGTGTAGAGAAGCCCCTGAAACAGTCCAGCACATCACAGCAGGTGTAAGATGGTGGCAGGTAAGGCATACATGGAGAGGCATAACCAGGTAGAGGACATACTGTACAGGAACATCTGTAAAGAGTATGGACTGGAGGTCAAGGGTCAAGATGGGAGAACCCCCAAAGGTGACAGAGAACAAACAGGCCAAGATCCTGTGGGACTTCCAGATCCAGACTGACAAGATGGTGATGGCCAATCAGCCTGACATAGTGGTGGTGGATAAACATGAGAAGACAGTGGTGGTGATAGATGTAGCAGTCCCCAGTGATAGCAACATGAGAAAGAAAGAACATGAGAAGAGAAGAGAAATACCAAGGGCTGAAAGAGGAGTTAGAGAAAATGTGGAGTGTGAAGGCAACAGTGGTACCAGTAGTGATGGGGGCACTAGGGGCAGTGACCCCCAAGCTGGGACAATGTCTCCAGCAGATACCAGGAACAACATCAGAGATCTGTGTCCAAAAGAGAAGATTGTTAGGAACAGCTAAGATCCTGCGCAGAACCCTCAGGCTCCCAGACCTCTGGTAGAGGACCCGAGTCTGAAGGAGACACCGCCCAGGTGGGAGGGGCCTCTGGTAGAGGACCTGAGTCTGAAGGAGACACCGCCCAGGTGGGGCGAGAGGAACATTTTTTAGTGTGTGTGTGTATATATATATATATATATATATATATATATATATATATATATATATATATATATATTACTAAGAGTAATGTTTTGTTTCCCTTAACCTTATATGAACTAGATATAATAAATCTCAGTTGAGTCGTATTTACCCAAAAGGAACCAGAGTGGACTCCTCTAACTTCATGCCTCAACTCTTCTGGAATGCCGGATGTCAGCTGGTGGCTCTGAACTACCAAACTATAGGTATAATATCAGTTAATATTATAAACTATTAAACTATAGGTATAATATCAGTTAATATTATAAACTATTAAACTATAGGTATAATATCAGTTAATATTATAAACTATTAAACTATAGGTATAATATCAGTTAATATTATGCAGAAGTAGACGTTGAAAGGACTTTAAGGACGTTTGTTTGCACTCGTACTATAAGGACTGTAGCACCCTGCACAGTAAAAAAAAAAAAAAAAAAAGAAACTAAGTTGAATTAAACTGTGTTTAAATCAAATTTACTCTTTGGCCAGTGTGAGTTTTAATTCTACTCAAGTCAGTGTCAAAAGTAACAATAAAATGTGTCAAAAATATTTGACATTGATGCTTTCACACTATCAAGAGTAATATGATACTGAATAGAGCTATTTATAATTCAATGGTAGTTTCTGGTTTCACTTTCCAAAGTAATCCAGGATCAGAATGCTGTTGAAATGTTCCTAAATGTACCAATGTTTTGTAGATTTCTCCATGCAGCTGAATCTCTTCATGTTTGAGTACAACGGTCGGAGCGGCTACCGTCTGAAGCCTGAGTTTATGAGACGACCAGACAAACACTTTGACCCTTTTACAGAAAACACAGTGGATGGCATCGTAGCTAACACTCTTTCTGTGAAGGTAAATATTCTTTACATCTGCATCGTAGCTAACACTCTTTCTGTGAAGGTAAATATTCTTTACATCTGCACCTTCCACTGTTTCACCAAACACACATTAGTTTATTGTAAAGATGTAAAATTAACTCCTTAAAGCTGATTAATCCATTACCATGATTAATCTGATTAACAGAGGTGGTTAAAGTACTGCAGTAGAAGTACAGCTACTGGGGTGAAAAAATACTCTTGTAAAAGTACAAGTACTTATTCAACTCCTTTACTGAAGTAAAAGTAAAAAAGTACATCTACTCAATTGGAATAAAGTACAAAACAAAACTGCATTTTTTTGCTATGGATGAAATAAAATTTATTTAAGCAGAAAAAAGAACAATTTCAAAAATATCCAAAAATAAAACCTTTACAAAACACGTTATTGTGTAGATGATGTTTTATTGGTTATTGGGTTCATTAATGTATTTAAATGAATTTGTGTTGAAGCACTTATATCGAAATGCATTTAATATTCAGCCAATTTTTTAAAAAAAATGATACAAGGAATGGCTTGGGTTATTATTTAAAGCAGTACTGAGTTAGTAAGTATTGACACGTACTGAGTTTAGTAAGTATTGACACGTACTGAGTTAGTAAGTATTGACACGTACTGAGTTAGTAAGTATTGACACGTACTGAGTTAGTAAGTATTGACACGTACTGAGTTAGTAAGTATTGACACGTACTGAGTTAGTAAGTATTGACACGTACTGAGTTAGTAAGTATTGACACGTACTGAGTTAGTAAGTATTGACACGTACTGAGTTAGTAAGTATTGACACGTACTGAGTTAGTAAGTATTGACACGTACTGAGTTAGTAAGTATTGACACGTACTGAGTTAGTAAGTATTGACACGTACTGAGTTAGTAAGTATTGACACGTACTGAGTTAGTAAGTATTGACACGTACTGAGTTAGTAAGTATTGACACGTACTGAGTTAGTAAGTATTGACACGTACTGAGTTAGTAAGTATTGACACGTACTGAGTTAGTAAGTATTGACACGTACTGAGTTAGTAAGTATTGACACGTACTGAGTTAGTAAGTATTGACACGTACTGAGTTAGTAAGTATTGACACGTACTGAGTTAGTAAGTATTGACACGTACTGAGTTTAGTCAGTGAATGAAAATTAAAATGTCACATTTTGACCCCAGACTCATTTAAGACTTGGGTTTTCTTTATCACTAACACACATGTGGGGACATTTCATTAGTTTAATTTCAGAAGCTTTTTACTTTTAGAACACTGTTAATGACCACAACATTGTATGTTTGTGTCTTCACTGTCTCTCTGTCTGTACTGTCTGTCTGTACTGTCTGTCTGTACTGTCTGTCTGTCTGTACTGTCTGTACTGTCTGTCTGTACTGTCTGTCTGTACTGTCTGTCTGTACTGTCTGTCTGTCTGTACTGTCTGTCTGTCTGTCTGTACGTCTGTCTGTCTGTCTGTCTGTCTGTACTGTAGGTGATCTCTGGCCAGCTACTGACTGAGCGGAGGGTGGGTGTGTATGTGGAGGTGGAGATGTTTGGTCTTCCTGTTGACACCAGGAGAAAAGCTCTGAAGACCAAAACATCTCAGAACAACAACGCCATCAACCCAGTGTGGGATGAAGAGGCCATTGTCTTTAAAAAGGTGAGAAAAGACAGAAATATCCTGTTTTTGTCCTGAAAGCTTTGTGTCCACCGTCACACAAATGATAAAAAAAACATGTGTCAAACAGTACGAGTCATTGAAGTGTAACATGGTCTCCATCAGCTGTCAAAGGTTATTGACAGTACAGTGTTCCTGGACAGACAGACAGACAAACAGCATTTCTATGTCCCCCGAAGAAGTGACAGTGAACGAATGTTGAAGGAGAGCAGGGTCTGTCCCTAACTTTTTATGTTGCACAAACACATAAACGGCAGCAAAATCTGATAGTTATTTTTAATAAGTTATTATTAGCCTGACAAACCTGACTATGATATGAATTCATAGTCTGGAAACAATCCATAGACTGAGCTTCAGCGAACAGGTGGGATCAACGGCTGTCTGTCAAACTGCTCTGCATGTAATAGGCCAACGCTACGACCAATCAGAGCAGAACAATGTAACGCATACAGAGCAACACACAGACACACACACATAGACACACACACACAGACACACAGAACACACAGAACCCTAACCCTAACACAGAACACACACACACAAAGACACACACACATAGACACATACACACACGCACAGACACGCACAGATACAGACACAGACACACTGACACAGACACACACACACACACACACACACACACACAGACAGACACACATACACACACAGACAAAAACACAGACACACACACAGACACACTGACACACACACACACAGACAGACACACATACACAGACACAGACACACTGACACACACACAGACACACATACACACACACACACAGACATACACACACACACACACACAGACATACACACACAGAACACACACATACATACACAGACACACACACACACACACAGAACACACACACACATACATACACACACACACAGAAAGACACACACACACACACATACACACACACAGACAGACAGACACACACAGAACACACACACAGAAACACACACACACACACATACACACACACAGACAGACAGACACACACATGGTGTTGGGACAGATTCATAAATTCACACCAAGGCAATTACATCCAACTGTGAAGGGTTATATATTGAAACAACAGGTGACACACATTGGGAAACTAATTAACTAAATAACTAATTAATTAATTACCTGGGCATAGAAAACACCAGTGAGAGGAAGTAAATCTGGAAACAATGAACATGAACGCACATAAAAAATAAAACAAAGACACCAGAGTGTAGAATTTTAACAGTCAAGTATAGACTGTTAACACTCGAGTATAAACTGTTAACACTTGAGTGTAGACTGTTAACACTCAAGTATAAACTGTTAACACTTGAGTGTAGACTGTTAACACTCAAGTATAAACTGTTAACACTTGAGTGTAGACTGTTAACACTCGAGTGTAGACTGTTAACACTCGAGTAAAAACTGTTAACACTCGAGTGTAGACTGTTAACACTCGAGTAAAAACTTTTAACATTCGAGTGTAGACTGTTAACACTCAAGTAAAAACTTTTAACACTCGAGTGTAGACTGTTAACACTCAAGTATAAACTGTTAACACTCGAGTGTAGACTGTTAACACTCAAGTATAAACTGTTAACACTCGAGTGTAGACTGTTAACACTCAAGTATAAAGTTTTAACACTTGAGTGTAGACTGTTAACACTTGAGTGTAGACTGTTAACACTTGAGTGTAGACTGTTAACACTCGAGTATAAACTGTTAACACTCAAGTGTAGACTGTTAACACTCGAGTGTAGACTGTTAACACTTGAGTAAAAACTGTTAACACTTGAGTGTAGACTGTTAACACTCAAGTATAAACTGTTAACACTTAATTGTAGACTGTTAACACTCGAGTAAAAACTGTTAACACTCGAGTGTAGACTGTTAACACTCGAGTAAAAACTGTTAACACTTGAGTGTAGACTGTTAACACTCGAGTAAAAACTGTTAACACTCGAGTGTAGACTGTTAACACTCGAGTGTAGACTTGTAGACTGTTAACACTCAAGTATAAACTGTTAACACTCGAGTGTAGACTTTTAACACTCGAGTATAAACTTTTAGCACTCGCGTGTAGACTGTTAACACTCGAGTGTAGACTGTTAACACTGTGTTCTGTGTAACAGGTGATTCTTCCCACTCTTGCATCTTTACGAATCGCTGCTTTTGAGGAAGGAGGGAAGTTTATTGGACACAGGATTATTCCAGTGTCTTCCATCAGACCAGGTATTTACACTTTATGTCTTTTTACTCTGTCGTCTCTAACCTTCTCTGGGGTTAATGTTCAACTTTTACAAAGTTAACATTCGTTTCTAGTCCAAATATCTCATCACATCTAAAATAAGACATAATCAATAATACACAATCAACTAAACTTTTCAATAAAATATAAGAATTGATTTTCAATAGATTGGTGGAAAAAATCTGATAATTTTCACTTTCATATTTTTTTACTCTCTGAATTCTCTGTAATGATGTTGTTACTAATGATAATATTTAATTAGTTTTGGTCAATCAATGATAATTAAATACATCCTAAGATGCCCTGGGACACATCCTCAATGATGTACCCGAGATCATCAGACGTTTCGGGTCTTTCAACATCATACGTCCTCCCTCAAACATTAGAAAAACAATTACTGTAGACTTAAGAGTAAAAAAAAGTTTTTTATTTGAGAATATTTTTGTGATTAAATCAAATGTAACTGTAGTTTTTACTAGACAAGTATGTGAACAAAAGCTGAAATTATGTTTCTATTTTTGGGGGAAAAAATTTAACTGTAAAGTGAAAAACAATGTGGTGGCATTTTTAAAATACAAAATAAAATAAAATACAAGAACATTGTTAAAATAACAACTTTTTGATTTTAATAAAACAGTAATAAAGAAGCAAACATTTACCATTTTAGATTTTAAATAGAACTATTGTAGATAGAGCAGGTTGTCCACTGAACAAAACTGTAAAAAAAAAAATGTAAAGATCTACATTTTATTTTGTAAACGTGTTTACCGTTTGATTTGTTTTTTTTTACAGCATTTTGTCTCACTATAAGACTTTATTGCATTTCATCATTGAGGCATTAAATACTTATATATAAATAAAATATTTACAGCATTTTTCTAGCAACTACAGCTGCCAGTTTTTTCTGTAAAAACAAATTAACTTGTTTTTATTTTGTTTGTTTTTATTGAATAAAATTAAAGAAATTAAACCGGACCACAGTCATCTTCATATTTCTTCAGGAGTTTTTTATGCTTTATTTTTCAAAACATTGCACATTAATGAACATACATACATATATACTGGGTGTGATTTACTGGGGGGAATGTGGGGGATCCAACCCCCCCCCCCCTTAGTGTCATGTGATCTATGAGTCTAACGACATGAAAAATGTCTGAAAGAGGAACTGAACATGTAGTGAAGTCTGGGTGGAGGGGGCCACCCTGACTCACATTGACCCACCCTGACCCACCCTGACCCACCCTGACCCACCCTGACCCACCCTGACCCACCCTAACCCACACTGACCCACACTGACCCACCCTGACCAACCCTGACCCACCCTAACCCACCCTGACCCACCCTGACCCACCCTAACCCACACTGACCCACCCTGACCCACCCTGACCCACACTGACCCACCCTGACCAACCCTGACCCACCCTAACCCACACTGACCCAACCTGACCCACCCTAACCCACACTGACCCACCCTGACCAACCCTGACCCACACTGACCCACCCTGACCAACCCTGACCCACCCTATCCCACCCTGAACCACCCTGGCCCACCCTGGCCCACTCTAACCCACACTAACCAACTCTGACTCACCCTAACCCACCGTGACCTATCCTGACCCACCCTAACCCACCCTGGCCCACTCTAACCCACGCTGACCCATACTGACCCACCCTAACCCACCCTGACCTATCCTGACCCACTCTGACCCACTCATTTTGGTTCACTGTAGTTCACTTTGGTTCACTTTGGTTCACTTTAGTTCACTTTGGTTCACTGTAGTTCACTTTGGTTCACTTTAGTTCACTTTGGTTCACTTTAGTTCACTTTGGTTCACTGTAGTTCACTTTGGTTCACTTTAGTTCACTTTGGTTCACTGTAGTTCACTTTGGTTCACTTTAGTTCACTTTGGTTCACTTTAGTTCACTTTGGTTCACTTTAGTTCACTTTGGTTCACTGTAGTTCACTTTGGTTCACTTTAGTTCACTTTGGTTCACTTTGGTTCACTTTAGTTCACTTTGGTTCACTGTAGTTCACTTTGGTTCACTTTGGTTCACTTTAGTTCACTTTGGTTCACTGTAGTTAGGCCTTCGCCGCGGACAACGTCGGCGCAAGGCCTATTGAGTCTGCTGTGATGGCCAGGTGACGAAATATGCCAGGGACGCGGTCGCCAGGGACGACTCGCACCACTCACACACACACACACACACACACACACACACACATTCACGGTAGCGAGCTGTGTCTGAGCATGTGCACGTCACACGCACACACCACATATTTGCTCCTGCTCAGAATGAATGGGAGTCTATGGGCCACGCCCACTCAGGGTCACTGACATGAGTGGATGTGTGTCAAATGTGACCTCTGACCCCACAGTAACGTGGGGAAAGTCGAAAGATTTTATTTGAGGGCGAGTTTGGGGGCATCAGAAAAACACTATATTGTTCCTACTTGGTTTCAGAATTTTTCTTTATTATTATTTATTTATTTATTTATTAGGCCTTCACCGCGTACCATGTCGGGCATAAGGCCTATTGATACTGCTTGCAGTTTGTTCTGATTCAGCCCTTTGACCTCTAATTTGACCCCCTGAACATGCATGCAAACTCATCAACTTTTGCACACACCTCGGAAGTGTGAAAAATTGCGAGTATTTATAGGTTTCATAAAAGTTGGTCAAGAAATATGTCTACAGCGCCACCTAGAAAAGGTGAAATAGTTTGTATTAGGCCAGATCATGCCCTAATGAAGTTAGAGCTATGAAAATATGTACACATGTTTTTCATATGGTGGTGAACAAAAAACCTAACGATGACCATGCTCATAAACTAACAGGAAGTCCGCCATCTTGGGTTGAAATTTGAAAAACTTTGAGTCTTTTTCGCTGTCATTGGAATTTATCTATCTCCTCCTTGGCCGTTGGGCCAAATGAGCTCAAAATTGGTGAACACAATCTAGACAAGTGGAACATCAAAAGTTTTCCAATTTATTTGGAAAAGTTGCATAGTTTTTGTCCTACACTGTCACAAATTTTGCGAAGATTTCGGGAAAAATTACCGCTACATAAACTGCTTCAGTTCAGACATACGAACACTGATTTGGCTGAAATTTGACTCCGATGTCTGTTTCCCGGTTCTACACCTGTTTGTCAATAGATATTGTTTTTTCGCACTATAGCGCCCCCTACAGATTCGGCAAATATACTGTTATTAAAATGGCTGTAGCTCGGGCATACAAACCCCAATTTGGCTGAAATTTGACTCAGACGTCGCATGGGGAGGCGGTCGTGAGGGATGGCGAAGGCTTTTGAGACTGCTTGCAGTTTTAATTTTGATTGTTTGATTCACTGTACTTCACTTTGGTCACTTTAGTTCAGTTTGGTTCACTTTGGTTCACTGTACTTCACTTTTGTCACTTTAGTTCACTTTGGTTCACTTTGGTTCACTGTAGTTCACTTTGGTCACTTTAGTTCACTTTGGTTTACTGTACTTCACTTTGGTCACTTTGGTTCACTTTAGTTCACTTTGGTTCACTGTAGTTCACTTTGGTTCACTGTAGTTCACTATGGTTCACTGTAGTTCACTTTGGTTCACTGTAGTTCACTTTGGTTCACTGTAGTTCACTATGGTTCACTGTAGTTCACTATGGTTCACTGTAGTTCACTTTGGTTCACTGTAGTTCACTTTGGTTCACTGTAGTTCACTATGGTTTACTGTAGTTCACTTTGGTTCACTGTAGTTTACTTTGGTTCACTGTAGTTCACTTTGGTCATTCACATTCGCATTCACATGTTTCCTTCAGGTTATCGTTACATCGGCCTGAGGAATGAGAAAAACCAGCCTCTGGTTCTACCAGCTGTGTTTGTCTATATCGAGGTCAAAGACTACGTCCCAGACACTTTTGCAGGTAACAATCCTTCTGTCTCACACATTCACTGTGAACCATAAAGTTACAACAGAATAAACTAGTATTCACAGAATGTCTAACACCGCCCCTATTTTGTTTTAATCTCCAGTTTCTATGATAACCTGTTCTTGAATTAATAATGTGCTTAATGCCACCTTGACCTTTGACCTTTTGAAATATTGATAATTTTGTTATATGTATATATGTGTCAGTGTGTGTAATATTATGATAATATATCCAGTATTAAGTTAAAGTGTGATATGTCTATGTTTGACACAAACAGTGTTACACAAGTTAATTTAGACACATGTCACCTTTGACCTCCAGAGATCTGAAAAACTATTGGTTGTAGGTGATAACATCAACAATTAGAATTGTATAAATCTTCATTCTGCATCATTTGGTACCAATCTGAAAGTTCTGTGACCCTCTGTTCTGGAGTTATCACCCATAATGTGATTTTGACCTTTTCGTTAATTGTGACCTGTGACCTTGTGGATCTCTGGTAATATTACAGCCCTCTGTCTTATGGGGTCCTAATCTAGTCTGACCCTGGACGGGGTTTTACCCTGATCCTAGGTGTAATCCCAAAATGTAGAGTTTATCCACTTCACTACTGAATACATGGTAATGCTGGTATTTTAAAATCGTCTGGATATAAGCACATGTTAGGGTTAGAGTTAGACTCATTTGTTTTTCACATGTTTTCTCCTCAGATGTGATCGAAGCTCTGTCTAACCCTATTCGATATGTCAACCTCCTGGAGCAGAGGTCCAAACAACTGGCAGCTCTGACATTAGAGGACGGAGAGGACGACACACACACTGAGGTCAGTGCAGGACACAGACATATTTTCTGTATTTTGTTTTGTTTCATTAATATAAGTCAAATGTACTGTATGGGTATTGTTTTTTTGGTTTGTCTTTTATTTTGGGTCACTGTTGGACTTTGTGGTACTGGTTCCGTTTGGTGTGGGGTTAGCACAGGGAAGGGCAATTTTTTTGTGTACCGCTTTGCTTCACATCGTGTAATGGTTAGTTAATGGATGCACTGTTGGAGTGTTATGAATAAAATGGAGAGGAATAAATGACAGTAAACAGGATAAACCACGGCTTCTGAACATTCTGTTAATGAAAACAAAATAACGTCAATCAGGTCCAATATTAACTTCAGCACATTAACAGATTGTGTCTACAGTCCCTGTGCTGTTACCATGGGAACATTCACCTCCATTACATCAGCAGAATTCTACACAACTGTCAAGGAATGGAACTCCTCAACCTCAATTGTTGACCCAATACCCACTGCATTTTTTAAGAGATTATTTGACAATGTCTCAGATCATTTATTACAGATTATAAACATCTCTCCTAACCGGTATTTTTCCAGATTCCTTCAAAACAGCTGTTATCAAACCATTACTAAAGAAGCCTAACCTTGACTCTAACAATTTGGCCAGTTTTCGTCCTATATCTAATCTCCTGTTCATGGGCAAAATACTAGAAAAGATAGTCTCTGCTCAAATAAATAACTATCTCAAAGAGAATAACATCTTAGAGGAATTCCAATCAGGCTTCAGGGCATGTCATAGCACTGAGACCACCCTCACCAAAATTATTAGTGACCTCAGACTTAACTCTGATGCTAATAAGGTGTCAATCTTGGTCCTCCTTGACCTAAGCGCTGAATTTGACACAATCAATCATGACATCCTGATTAATCGTCTGTAAGAGTGCGTAGGTCTCTGTGACAGTGTACTACAGTGGTTCAAAACATATATTAGATGAAGACAGTACTACGTTAGGCTTGGAGACCACGTGTCAAACAAATATGGCACATGCTATGGGGTTCCACAAGGGAGCTGCCTGGATCCGCTACTGTTCTCCTTATATATGCTACCGCTTGGAGATGCTATTACAAAACATAATGTTAGCTTCCATAGCTACGCGAACGACACACAAATATATATCTGTGCAGAACCCAATGATGTCACAGCCATCCATTCTATTACAAACTGTCTTATGGCAATAAATCAATGGATGAGCAGAAACCTTCTGAAATTAAATGAGGACAAAACAGAAATTCTACTTGTCGGCCCTAAAGCAAAAATAGAAATGCTGATGAGTAGGATGCTGATGAGTAGGATGGGCAAACTCACCTCCTGGATCAAACCAGAAGTGACAAGTTTGGGAGTCACTCTAGACTCAGACTTAAACTTTAAGACCCACATAAAGAAAGTCCCTAAAACGTCATTCTTCCACCTTAGAAACATAGCCAAAGTAAAACCAGTTATAAATCAAAACAATGCTGAAAAACTGGTCCATGGTTTTATCTCCAGCAGACTGGACTACTGTAATGCACTCTTCACAGACCTCCCAAAAAGCACCACAGACAGACTTCAGCTGATCCAGAACTGTGCAGCTAGGTTACTAACCAGAACCAAGAAGACAGAGCACATTGGTCCAGTGTTGGTTTCCCTGCACTGGTTACTGGTAACTCACAGAATAGATTTTAAAATACTACTGTTTAAATGGAACAGGACCCAGTTACATTTCAAACTCACTGACCATTTATGTACAAACGAGAACACTAAGGTCGTCATCCAATGTGGACTTACTAGTGACTCCCAGATATATTACAAAGAAAATTATTATTATAATGATGGAACTGGTAGCAGCAATAGTTGGCCTTGAGTCTCATTTTGTGTCATTAAAAAACAGACTGATAAAAACTCCAAGGCACTCTTTCTTTAAAGGAGAATTGGGGCAGATTTCAACATTCAGCGTTTTGCTCTTGATTTTACCTACTCTGTTTTCGACCTGACTTTCTTTGGTTTTCTTGTATGTGAATGAAAGCAACAATTAGACATGGCAATTTTTGATCCGACCCTGACAGAGTTCTTGAGCAGAGAAGTATTTATATTCATATATATATTCTGTACACACCCTGTGTCCTCCAGGTCAAAATTACCTGTCTTCGCTAAAGCCTCAATATAAGCAGCTTAATTGAATTTCAAATACCAAATCTTATTTTGCTTTACTTTTCATTTCATGTGGAGTTTATTCAGCAGGGACAATGCAGTGCACATTATTACAAAGTTGTAGATGTGAATACTTAGGACGGTTAGGGTTAGCCAGATGGCTAATTTGCAACCCCAGTCCCTGATCAGGCTAGCTATTCTAATAAAAACATTACATAAAACATAAAATATACAAATACATTTGATCCAAATACAAATACATTTGATCCAAATACAAATACATTTGATCTTGATGGCACAAATTGTCATTCATCACCAATGGTGTGAATACCTGAGTTGTTCCTCTTCACCTGCGGAAAAACAATGTTTATTTAACACAAACACTGATCTGTCATCTGCAGCACTTTTATAACCTCACAAAGGGTTCATACTGTTCCATCTGGGTCAGATCAAAGGCTATTTTTATCCCCTTTTATCCACCTTAAAGAAACTGTCTTTTTTCTTGATCTTAGAAACATTGCTTTCCATGAATTTTTTAAATGTTGTCATGGTTTCATATTTGACTCCACATGTGTTGATGATGTTCTTTGTTGTTTTTATCCAGGATGAGGCAGACAGCTGTGCAGAGCGTAAAACTGATCAAAGATCTGCTCCTTTAGAAAACGGTCTCAGCCCCACATCTGGTCCCACAGGCCACACCCCCATCGCTACAACCCCAAAAGCTTCAGCAGCCATTCAGCAGGCAGCTTCCACAGGTAACAAAAACATACAATAATACACACAAAAGCACCAAAAACCCCAATAATAATGTGGTAGGTCTCCCGGGGTGATGTAGACATGCTCTGCTTTGGCTCCTCAGAAATGTGACCTTTAAAATATATATATTTTTTGCACTTTCAACTGCTGTTGTCGGTGATGGGTGTTTTGGTGAAGATTAATACTAAGAATTGTTGCCCCAAAAAGGATGAAACAAGCAAAGACAAGAGGGAAAAGAGCAGTTAAATATAGAAGGAAGAAAGAGGTCAAAGGTGACAGAGGGGTCATGACAGTCCACTGTCAGCGTGGTATTGGTTGTAAAGAACAAGGTCATAGTGTAATATACAAAATGAACACAATATCAGTAAAAGGAAAAGATCTGGGTTCAATATGAAAACATTGAAACCAACCACGATTAGGTCTTAGTTTAATTTAATTAAATTTTTTTAATCTATTCAATAAATAATTTTATTGAGAAAATAAAGCACAGGATCAATGTATCAAAGGATCCATGTTTCAACTAAGAAATCTGACAAATAAATGAATGTCCTACTTAACATTAACACAACAATATTATTTTAATAATGTTTAAACCCATATACAGTCGTACCTTAACTTACGAAATTAATTAATTCCAGAAGTGTTTTCGTACTGTGAATTGTTTGCACATTTTACATGTAAACAAATATACTTGATCAGATGGAGATTTTTGGAGTGTATTATTTCCAGATACTATGTGCAACTGAGTTTGTTCCAAAAAGAGAACAGATGCAGCTGGTTAGGGTAAAGGTTAGGGTTAGTTGTTAACAGAGCTCCTTCCACACTCCATGGTTTTTGGAGCTCAGAACATGAAAATTATTCATCAATCAATTATCAATATCACAGATAAAGAACAAACAAACCCAAGTAAAAACAAACACATTTACTAATAAAAATATAAAACTATATGGTGACATAAGAGCGACAATCACAATCCATAAATGACATGACAAACTGTGAGTCTGAAACTAAAGCATTGTGGTTTTATTATTATTAGTTACCGAGCACCCAGGGTCGAGGCCCTATGCATTTGCACACTATCTCCCGCCGGACACTTAAACTGGAATTTGACCCCCTAAACGTGCACGAAAACTCAGCTATCTCAGCACGCACCTCCAGTCTGCTGAAAAATTTGATAAAATTAAAAAAAATTCTCCCGACATCCCATAATTTTTGAACTAGCAACCAAAAAAAAGAAACACTAATGGCTCTCAAGAGCTTTGCCGTAAAACGAAAAAAACTACAAAAGTCACGCCCGACATGGCCCGGGATGAAAACATAGAGAATGACGGCCATCGTGAATAGAAACGTCCGAGGGCATTTATCGCAGATACCTGAAAATGGTACCAAATTAAAGAGCAACTGGTGAATCCAAAAAGTTGTATATAACTTTTTAAAAACTTGTGTAGTTTTTGCGTTACAAGCCCTGCTATTTGCGACCTCCAACACTCAAAATTAAAAACTGAGTTTCTCCCAACATGTGATATATCGTGAGGATCACGACACTGAGCCGACGTTAACTAGTGCAAAACTTTTTAAATTAGACGTACGGTTTGGGAGATATCGCAATGGATATTTGCGTTTTTTCGCCAATTTTTGGCAAAAACGCTTTTTCGGCTCTACGCCACTTTACACTGGCAGTTGACCCCCTTAACATTCACACAAATTTCATTACGTATGAAGAAAATTTGTGATTCCATCCCATAATATTAATTTTATTGAGAAAACAATGTGCGGAAAATTCCGGAAAAATCAAAAGGCCCAAACAAGCCTTAGGAATGTCGCAGAAAGATGATGCATGCGTCTCATCCAGCCCGATATTTCATACGCTGATACTACCCACCTATCTTGGACAGGAAGTTCACAGTCTGCCTTTCAAAGTAAAAGCTTCAAAAATCTAAATGGTAAATGGACTGCATTTATATAGCGCTTTTCCACCTTCATGCTCAAAGCGCTTTACATTAGCCTCTCATTCACCCATTCACACACACACTCATACACCAGTAGGTTTCTAAGGTCTAAGGTGAGTCCTACTGGGGGCCTAAGTCAGGGTTCAGTGTCTTGCCCAAGGACACTTCGACATGTGGACAGCCAGAGCTGGGACGGGAACCGCCAACCTCTCAGTCATTGGGCGACCCACTCTACCAACTGAACCACAGCCGCCCGAATCCTGAACCGCTTGGCGTAGAGATATGAATCCAATGCCCAAAGTGGCCAAAAAATTCATACGCTGGTACTTAGGTCTATCTCCTACAGAAAGTTCGCAATCGGAAGTTGTTTGGAAATCGTAAAAAATTAACTCCTCCCAAGCTGTTTGTCGCACAGATTTAAAAATAGTACAAATGCATAGAGCTAACTGAGAAACATAAAAGTTGTAAAAATCATTTTCGTAACGCTGGTAGTTTTTTTTATTTCAGGCCAGGATAGTTGCGATCCCCAAAATGTAAAAAATTAAATAAAAATGTCCCCAACATGTGACATATTATGAGAATCAGGGAGATTAGCGGAAGTCGCCACACTAAGAATTTTCGAAATCCGATATATGGTTTGGGAGATATGGCAATTTATTTATTTTTTCCTCTCATCCAAACTTTTCCCTGAAGTCTGGGCCGCTCTCCTCGGTGGCGGAATTAGCCACACCCCCTTTAACTCCTTATATGGCACAATGGGTCTGTGTGTAATTGCAGCAGAGCAGTTACTTTGACTGAAACTTTGATGAAAATGGCAAAACATGAGTATAATGAACTGATTAAAACATGTTATCTCTCAATTTTCTCACACAGACACAAGAAAAACACAGACCACAGCCCAAAGTCAAAGCAGCTGCTCTGCTGCAATTACACACAGACCCGTTGTGCCTAAAGGGCTGTGGTCTGTGTTTTTCACACATACACCACATAAAAAAAAAAAATGTTCCTCTCGCCCCACGTGGCCGGTGTCTCCTTCAGGCTCGGGTCCTCAGGACATATATATATATATATATATATATATATATATATATATATATATATATATATATATATATGTGGTGTATGTATAAACCAGGTTATGAAGATCCAGCTAATTTAAAATTTAAATGAGACTCAGTAGTTTAGGGTGATGTCTGGTCTCAGCCTCCATTCACCCCCATGTTAATTTGGATCAAAGAAAATCTGTAGTTCGCCTGATTTTAGTGTTTTTAAAACTGCCAAATCTCGGTCATTTTTGACCCTACAGGGTCCTCAAAGCCTCCTGCCACTCACAATCACTTTAGTTTTCAGCTAGCATTTATGGATCTCTCACAATTGGCAGTAGTTCGGAGGTAAGATTTGGCTTGAAAGCCAGTGACAGAGGGAGAGGCTCATGGCGCAGCGCGTGTGTGTTTTTCTAGGGGGAAAAAGGTGGGGGCCGTTACCATGGCAACAAAGCAGCTTTGATTAACAGATGCAGACAATGAAGAGAAGTTGAACAGACTGTGGGAGGGGCTTTAACATGATTGACAGGCAAACAGATCTACATAACTGTACTGTAAGTAACTGTAACTACTAAGAGGTGACACAGTGTATATGTATATATGTATAAATTCTCAAATTTTCTCATACAGACACAAGAAAAACACAGACCACAGCCCCAAGGGCTGTGGTCTGTGTTTTTCACACCTACACAAACCTATATACACACATAAATGGAATGACCTACACACATGGCATATACACAGTGTATGGCATGTACACAGTGTATTTGTATATTTCACATACACAGTGTCTGTGACATATACTTTGCTCCTTTTCCCTTCTCTTTCTCTGTCATTCTGGCCAGATACAGCCACACACTCTAATACTGACAGCTGATTGGCTAATATGCACCCACTCCTGTTCACCTATACATGTGACATACACTTTGCTCCTATTTGTCTCTGACTTTCTGCCTAGATACAGCCACACCCTCTAATGCTGACAGCTGATTGGCTAACACTCTCCCACTGCTCTACACATACATGCAGTGCTCTGGACACGCCCCCTTCCTCTCCATATTTGGCACAACTTCTGTGTGTCTGGCTCCAGCAGAGGAACTGCTTTGACTGAAACTTTGATGAAAATGCCATGTTATGGAGTATAATTTGCCTATTTTTACAAACACGAAGAGTAAGGGTGGTGGCATGGGACAAAATCCACGCGTAAAGTCAAGGTCCCGATCCAATGCTGCTTGCAGCTTTAATTATTATTTAAAGTAGGTAATGTTTTGAGGAAGTAACCTCATTTACAATATAGCCGATACAGTCCACATATAAGTAAGTAAAGTTTATTTCTAGAACACTTTTCACAGACACCAGTCACAAAGTGTTTCACATAAAATACATGAAAATACACACAACAATAAAACAAACCAACATATAAAACAAACCCATAGATTGTGCAGCTAACCAAACACTTGTCTAAACAGGAAAGTTTTCAGCAGTTTTTTGCTCAGAGGTGAAAATATCATATATCAAAACATATCAGAAATATCCAAAAGTAAAAGCAGCAAATATCAGTCAAAAACACAGGAAGTGGACTAGTGGTGTTACTATGGTAACTACAGAGGCTCTAAACATCCAAGTGGGTCATATGTGATGACCGTGAAAAGATGAATAACTGTATTTTACACCAGTTACTGATATGTATTAACAGACTTAATATATGATAAATATGTTATACTGGTGGATAAATGTAGTCACCACTAGTTTATGTGTTAACATATATATTATTAGATGGTATTTGTTTGTTTGTGTGTTAACATATATATTATTAGATGGTATTTGTTTGTTTGTATGTTAACATATATATTATTAGATGGTATTTGTTTGTTTGTATGTTAACATATATATTATTAGATGGTATTTGTTTGTTTGTATGTTAACATATATATTATTAGATGGTATTTGTTTGTTTGTATGTTAACATATATATTATTAGATGGTATTTGTCTTTTTTCTTTATTTTCCCAGTTTTTAATGGTAAATGGTCAGTACTTTATAGAACTTTTACACACTTTTATCGCTGCTTTACAAATGTTAATGTTGATTATTTCCTCTATGTGTTTTTTTTTTCAGATGCAGCTAAGTTGGCACCAAAGAGTGAAGATCTGGTTTTAAGTGTTTTAATCGGTCAGTAATTACCACTGTTTTTTCAAAAATGTTTTTTACTAGTGCTGAATCTAAAATTTGTCATTTAAAGGCACGGTAGCAGATGAAGGAACACTTTTTATTTTGAAAGTATCCACACCCATGCCTCTTGGTTAGGGTTAGAGTTAACCCTAACCAACCCTCACCCTAACCCTTCAAAAATCCATCAACACTCTTCTGTCTGGATTGATCACTGAGGGTTCACCAACATTCACCACAACTCAATGTCAATGATCATCCAAGATAATAAAACAATAATCAATATTTATCAGTTTGTGTCACATGAAGCTTAGCTACAAAAGGTTTAGAAGCATGAATTAAACACCATGAGAAAACTAAAGGATAAGGACAATAGTTTATGGTATTACTAACATTCACCCTCACTGAGCTAAACCTTCTGGAACATTTTGTTTGGTCAATATCTGACAGTTTATCAATGACAGGGTGAATGATAAACCTATAAGATAATAGTCTGAACAAATATACAATTATAACACTATCATCTATTTCCACCTTTAACCTTTAACCCTTAATCCTACCCTAAACTTTTACCTTGAACCTTTTTGTGTAAAGTTGTAGTGATATTTGATGGACGTATCAATAAATCAATCAGTATAAAGATGATAAATACAATGATTGTCCAGACTTTTCCTTTGGCTCCACCCTCTAGACTGGACTAAACCCTAACCTTTGACCCCTAACCCTCTAGACTGGACTAAATCATTTAGTTTAGTTTTTTTTTTTTTTTTTTTACAAACGATCATGTATAGGTTTTCAAACAATATGTTAAAAAACTTTCCAAACAAAGACGTCCCCCCTGTAGGTGTCGTTATTGCCCGATGTTTCTGTTTTCTATATAAGAAGTGATTAATAGACAATAGGTCTGGAAAATCTTATTTCAAGAAATCTTACCAAAATCATTTTCACTGGTTCCACTGACAGATTAATCAAAACAAATCTTGAAATGAAGCAGAAAATTATGTCAATGGAACCAGTGAAATTATTTTGGTAAGATTTGTTGAACTAAGACTTTCCAGACCTATTGTCTATAAATCACTTCTTATGTCTGACTAAAAAGTTCCTCTTTAGGTGATGAGATATTTTCACTAAAAATGAGAAAAATAAACTTTATAAGAGTTGTGTTTATTCCAGGATAATAACCTATAAAAATATTGACTCCATATTTTCTCATTTTGGTGTAAAAAGAATATTACATGATGCCGATAAATCATGACAACTTAACATTTTTGTCTTTATTTTAATGCAACAAATAACATTAAATTCTGAAAATAGTGATGTTTGCAAACTGACAATAAAATGTGAATAACCTGAACAAATATGAACAATCTGAAATATCAAAAGAAAATTAAACACCATTTTAACAATTTTCTACAAAATACAAAGTAGAGTGGGTCGTCGAATAACAGAAGGGTTGGCGGTTTGAATCCCGCTCTGTCCTAGTTAGTCCATTGTGTCCTTGGGCAAAGACACTTCCCCTCCTGCCTCCAGTGTCACTCACACTTGTGTATGAATGTTTGGTGATGGTGGGAGGGGCCATAAGTGGTGGTGGGAGGGGCCTCCAGTGTCACTCACACTGGTGTGTGAATGTTTGATGATGGTGGGAGGGGCCATAGGTGGTGGGAGGGGCTTCTAGTGTCACTCACACTGATGTACGAGTTTTCGGTGGTAGTGGGAGGGGCCATAGGCTGCCAGTCTTCTGTCAGTCTGCCCCACGGCAACCAACTGTGGATACATATGTAGTTTACCACCACCAGAGCGAGCATGTGAGAGCGAATGAATAATGAGTCATTAATGTAAAGTGCTTCGAGTGGCCAAAAAGAGCACTGTATCAATCCAATCATTATTATTATTATTATTATTATTATTATTATGAACAAAAATATATGTACGAATGTGTGTTAATTTTTAATTAGTATGTATTTGTGTTTGTATGAGCAGATGTTCCAGGATATTCCATAGAGAGTCTGCAGCAGTCCAAGGTCTACCAGAAAGAGCAGAGACGTCAGTTTAAAGAACTGAAGGACCTAGTGAGGAGACACCAGAAGAAAACCTCAGAGCTCCTCCGAGAATTCAACAACAAGTATAAGAAGATGAACAGACAGTGCAACAAAAACAGGTATTTAATAAATATAAGAAGATGAACAGACAGTGCAGTAAAAACAGGTATTTAATAAATATAAGAAGATGAACAGACAGTGCAACAAAAACAGGTATTTAATAAATATAAGAAGATGAACAGACAGTGCAGTAAAAACAGGTATTTAATAAATATAAGAAGATGAACAGACAGTGCAACAAAAACAGGCATGTCTGTCTGTCTGTTTGTCAGCGACAAAAAGTTGCAACTCCACAAAAAGTTCTGAATGGATTTTGATGAAACTTGCATGAATGATAGATAATGGGTCACAGAAGAACCCATTAGATTTTGAGCAATGAAGGTCAAAGGTCAAGGTCACACTACAGGTCAACATCTAAAACACATCAGTGGTAATGTCTTCATTCACATGGTCTGACCTTTGACCCATAACCCTTGGCGGAGGTCTGCTGTCTCTGACTGACTTGTTATATATATATTTTAACAGACTTCATCTCATCCTCTTTATGTTCACATTCCTTCATAATTCTCTTCAAAACACATTTGATGGTCAAAATGTTGGAAATATACCCAATACACACAGCTTTGCAGTTTTTTAATCCCTTTTATACTTTCTTTCTAACTGTATCTCTCTGTATAAAAACCCTTGAATAAATAAATAAAATAATTTTTGTGTGTTTTTGAAGGGTGGAACATGAATTTCAACAGAATTGATTAGTAAAATGTAAGTGTTGTTTAGTTTGTTGATACTAGTTTAGAGCTCGTAGAAAATGTGAGATTGTTTTCTACTAATGTGTGTGGAAGTGGCTTTAAATAAGTTGACATGAGCAGAAAGACAGACTGTAATTATTAGTTGAGGCTATTTTGGAAGTGTGTACTGGAATCTGTGAGTGTGCTAATGCTAATGCTTAGGCTAATAATGCCAATGGTGTCAGTTATTACTGCTGGTGGAATTAGTAATACCCAGTTTCAAGTGGGACAGACAGGCTACCACTGTTGTGGTTTGTAACAATAATAATACATTTTATTTGTATAGTGCTTTTCATGGCACTCAAAGATGCTTTACATGCAGTAAAAACAAACCAATAAGAGTCCAACAACAATAAAAAACCAACAATAGAAAACAGAGCAATCACAAATTAAAGCAGCCAGAATCAAAGTAATCAAACATTAAAAGTGTTATGCTAATGCAGGCCACACCAATCAACACCCAGCAAATATATTATTACAGCAGTGAAGTGAAGTGAGCTGCCAGTTACTCATCCCACACTCACAGTGAGATAGTAGTGTAGCCTACAGTCATTAAGATTGGAGCAATGTTAAGTTGAAGGTGAATCAGACGTTCCACTAACCTAGCCTAGCCTAGCCTAGCCTAGCCTATCAGTGCTAACCCTATTCATTCCATGTATGGGTCTAGTGGTACTTCATAGTCAGGGGAGGTGGGGCTAAAAGGTTGTCTTTCAAATCCCTCTGTATGCAATAGGACGTTACTACAACCAATCAACGTAATCTTTAGGATGACGTAGTTAGAGACAGACAGACAAACAGACAGACAAACAAACAATCATCTTAACCGTAACAGTAGTTGTCATAGTAACAGTAGTTAGTTGTCATAGTAACAGCAGTTGTCATAGTAACAGCAGTTACTTGTCATAGTAACAGCAGTTACTTGTCATAGTAACAGCAGTTACTTGTCATAGTAACCATAGTTAGTTGTCATAGTACTGGAAAGTACCCTCCAAATGTTGGATCATTTGTTGCAGTTGTGAAGGTGTTAGTTGTTCCACACGCAAAGAGGACACACTACAGACACACATTTGTTGAAGTATAGATTGTACTGTGCTTTTATTGTACTGTATGTAGTGTCTTTGAGTACCATGAAAAACATTATACAAATAAAATGTATTATTATTATTATTATTATTACAGTCATGGAATGAATTAAAGTCATCCTGTCAGGTTGCATTATATTATTATCTCTCTGGTACTCAGCACTAGTTTATCATTTCCCAGCCCTCTATATATTAGATCTGTATATTTATTTGTGTCTGTTTTTCATGCCTGTGCATCAGAAACTCATGTTTGGACAGCGAGAAAGACGAGCGTCTCCAGCAGCTGAAGGACGAACAACAACAGCAGCTTGTGTCTCTGAGGCAGGAACAGTACTACAGCCAGAAATACCTACAGAGAGAACATATTAAAATGGTAAAATGAACACACTTATACATCTTATGCTCACCCTGATGCTGACAGAGGGATGTATGTATATATATATATATATATATATATATATATATATATATATATATATATATATATATATATATATATATATATATATATATATATACCCGGATCGACAGCAAAGACATTGGGATGTCATTGGGACTAGATAAATGTGGGCGGATGATATCTAGAAGAGGAAAGGTGATCACAACTGAAGGGGTTGACCTACCTGAAGGGAACATCACAGATGTGCAGGAAAGTTACAAATACCTAGGGATCCCACAGACAAATGGATCAAATCATGAGGAGGCAGCTGGGAAGTCAGCCACAACCAAATACCTACAGAGGGTAAGACAGGTCCTGAAAAGTCAGCTGAACGGCAAAAATAAGATCCAGGCCATTAACACCTATGTCCTGCCAGTAATCAGATACCCAGCTGGGATAATATCCTGGACAGTGGAAGATATACAAGCCACTGATATCAAGACAAGGAAACTCCTTACCATGCATGGAGGGTTCCACCCCAAGTCCAGTGTCCTGAGGCTGTACACTAAGCGAAAGGAAGGGGGCCGAGGACTAGTAAGTGTCAGAACTACTGTCCAGGAGGAAACGGCGAACCTCCAGGAATACATCAAGAAAATGGCCCCCAATGACCAACTGCTAAGTGAATGCCTCAGGCAACAAAAGCCCAGTAAGGTCGAGGAACCAGAGGGGCTATCATGGAGGGACAAACCCTTGCATGGCGTGTACCATCGACAAATTGAGGAAGTGGCTGATATGGAAAAGACATACCAGTGGCTGGAAAAGGCTGGACTAAAGGACAGCACAGAGACACTACTCATGGCTGCACAAGAACAAGCCCTGAACACCAGAGCAATAGAGGCCGGGGTCTACCACATCAGACAGGACCCCAGGTGTAGGCTGTGTAGAGAAGCCCCTGAAACAGTCCAGCACATCACAGCAGGGTGTAAGATGCTGGCAGGCAAGGCATACATGGAGAGGCATAACCAGGTAGTGGGCATACTGTACAGGAACATCTGTAAAGAGTATGGACTGGAGGTCCCAGGGTCAAGATGGGAGAACCCCCCAAAGGTGACAGAGAACAAACAGGTCAAGATCCTGTGGGACTTCCAGATCCAGACTGACAAGATGATGATGGCCAATCAGCCTGACATAGTGGTGGTGGATAAACATGAGAAGACAGTGGTGGTGATAGATGTAGCAGTCCCCAGTGATAGCAACATGAGAAAGAAAGAACATGAGAAGAGAAGAGAAATACCAAGGGCTGAAAGAGGAGTTAGAGAAAATGTGGAGTGTGAAGGCAACAGTGGTACCAGTAGTGATGGGGGCACTAGGGGCAGTGACCCCCAAGCTGGGACAATGTCTCCAGCAGATACCAGGAACAACATCAGAGATCTGTGTCCAAAAGAGAACATTGTTAGGAACAGCTAAGATCCTGCGCAGAACCCTCAGGCTCCCAGACCTCTGGTAGAGGACCCGAGTCTGAAGGAGACACCGCCCAGGTGGGGCGAGAGGAACATTTTTATATATATATATATATATATATATATATATATATATATATATATATATATATATATATATATATATATATATATATATATATGTATATACCATGGATAATAAAGTGTCCACATCTTTACTTAAAAAGTGCTGATGTACTAAAGGACCACTGTGCATTAAAATACAATAAAAGGAGGTTTAATGCTTTAGACCACCTGTCGGTTAAAGCTGTGCAGCAGTCTATTTGTCCATGCCCCCCAGTGACCCCATTGGCCTATATCTCCTGTGAGAGGGGAGATATTTCACCGCTGTGTGCAGTGGTGAAAATAATGCCAATGCCTCACTTTTTTTTTTTTTTTTATTCAAATCTTGTTTCTTAACTAGTTCTGATTTCAAAAGTTAATATTTTCAAACTTGGTTCAATTGTATTAGTTTTCAGTTCCACCAGCAGAGTGACTCTTTACTTCCTCTAGTGGTCACATAAATACCCTGGTAATCAAACACATTTGCATCTTTGCCCTAAATTTGGAAGTCTGTATTCTATGCATTGATACTTTTAGTGGAAGTATTGTTTTTTAGTAAATTAATATATTAATTTATCTCAGTAAATAATGTCTGGGTTTGTGTTTTTTTTTTGTTTTCCAGCTGACAGAACGGCTGAGTAACCTGGCTGAGGAGAGTCACAACACTCAAATGAAGAAACTGAAAGACATCTGCGACAAGTCAGATCTTTACATCAGTCAGATCTTTACATTAGTCTGATCTTTACAATAGTCGGATCTTTACATTAGTCTGATCTTTACATTAGTCTGATCTTTACAATAGTCGGATCTTTACATTAGTCGGATCTTTACATTAGTCGGATCTTTACATTAGTCGGATCTTTACAATAGTCGGATCTTTACATTAGTCGGATCTTTACATTAGTCGGATCTTTACATTAGTCGGATCTTTACATTAGTCGGATCTTTACATTAGTCGGATCTTTACATTAGTCGGATCTTTACATTAGTCGGATCTTTACATTAGTCGGATCTTTACAATAGTCGGATCTTTACATTAGTCGGATCTTTACATTAGTCGGATCTTTACATTAGTCGGATCTTTACATTAGTCTGATATTTACATTAGTAGAATCTTCACATTAGTCGGATCTTTACAATAGTTGGATCTTTACATTAGTCAGATCTTTACATCAGTCGGATATTTACATTAGTAGAATCTTCACATTAGTCGGATCTTTACATTAGTCAGATCTTTACATTAGTCAGATCTTTACATTAGTCAGATATTTACATTAGTCAGATCTTTACATTAGTCAGATCTTTACATCAGCATCAAATTTCAAGACTTTTTTTCTGCCCTTTAATATCGGGTGAGATTATTGTATTCACTTTATGTGTGTGTGTGTGTGTGTGTGTGTGTCTACAGAGTCATATCATACTATTAATGAATACTGTAGATATCACCATTAATTTACATATATATAGCTAATGTGCATCAGGTGCAATGATCCATTTGAGGAAAGGTCAAAGGTTAAGGTCACAATTAACTAAAAGGTCAAATTTACATGATAGGTTATAACTCAAGAACAGAGGGTCACAGAACTTTCAAATTGGTACCAAATGATGCAGAATGAAGATTTATACAATTCTAATAATTCATGTTATCATCTACGACCAATAGTTGTTGAGATCTCTGGAGGTCAAAGGTCCAAATTAATCTGTGTAACACTGTGTGTGTGTGTCAAACTTAATCGATACTAGATATATTATCATACAATTACACACACTGACACATATTTAATTCATTTTTATTATTTTTATTGTTATGTACATATAACCAAATTATCAATCTTGCCAAAGGTCAAGGTTGCATTTAGAAGAAAGGTCCAAATCACATTATTGGCTCTGATTGAAGAATAGGCGAGATTAGGCATTCTGTGAATACTCATTAGTCAGTTTGTTTGTCAACAACTTTATACAAAAAACACTGGACCAATTTCCATGACATTTTAAGTAAAGGTACAAGATGGCACAGAATAGATCCCATTAAGTTTTGGTGCATGTTGGTCAAATTTCAAGGTCAGCAAAAATGTGGTTTTGCAGTGATCAGAGATGGGGCAAATCAGGAGTTTCCTTTTCATTCCAGTATATTCAGTTTTACATATAGCTTATTTTTACTCTCACTGTTGATTTTCATTGACATCATCACCTTGGAGGACAAATTTGAAGTGTCTAAGTCAAAGGTCAAGGTCACAAAAAACGTTAAAATCAAACTTTGAATATAACATTTGAACCAATCATCATACAGATTTTCACTGAGCACCAAAATGCTGGTCTTTCAAATCTGCATCTTGTGTGTAAATATTTTTACCTATTGTTGGCTCAAGATGTCAGAGATCACTGGGTCAATACCTAAAAAAGGTCTATAATGGAGACTTGGTTACTATTATTCATAGGGAACTATATGTAGGCTCCAAAATGGCATCATGACCTTTGACCTTGAGCAACCTTGAAAGGTCAAACATTTTGAGAGGGAGACGTTCATTAAGAGCTGAAACATTTGTGAAGGCCGTAGTGTTGACTGTTTGGATTATAGACAGAAGCTGTAGGAGTTACATTCAAAACTTTTCTTTGTAAAACATGTCTATGAATATTTTCACCTCATAAAACTATATATATATATGTGTGTGTGTGTGTGTGTAATTTTTTTTCTGTCGCTTTAGGGAGAAGAAAGAATTGAAGAGGCAGATGGATCGAAGAAGAACCGAGAAGATCAATCAAGCAAAGACCAAAGAGAAACATCTGGCTGAGGAGTATGATCCATAAACATCTGTTTACACTAGTGTGATCCATAAACATCTGTTTACACTAGTGTGATCCATAAACATCTGTTTACACTAGTGTGATCCATAAACATCTGTTTACACTAGTGTGATCCATAAACATCTATTTCCACTAGTGTGATCCATAAACATCTGTTTACACTAGTGTGATCCATAAACATCTGTTTACACTAGTGTGATCCATAAACATCTGTTTACACTAGTGTGATCCATAAACATCTATTTCCACTAGTGTGATCCATAAACATCTGTTTACACTAGTGTGATCCATAAACATCTATTTCCACTAGTGTGATCCATAAACATCTGTTTACACTAGTGTGATCCATAAACATCTGTTTACACTAGTGTGATCCATAAACATCTATTTCCACTAGTGTGATCCATAAACATCTATTTCCACTAGTGGAATATAGTATCTGTAATAGATGCAGGTACTGTAGTATCTGTAATGGAAACAGGTACTGTAGTATCTGTAATGGAAACAGGTACTGTAGTATCTGTAATAGATGCAGGTACTGTAGTATCTGTAATGGAAACAGGTACTGTAGTATCTGTAATGGAAACAGGTACTGTAGTATCTGTAATGGAAACCTTCTCAAGGAATAGTACCCGGTAGTTGAGTCAAGCTGAGCCGATACCATGTATTGGAAACGCAGTACTATTTGTCTGTTCAACTCAACATAAGCATCTGCTAACCCTAACCTTTAACCCTAACCCTTCCCTTTCACTTCATACAGCCTGAACTTTAAACCCTAACCCACCAGAACTTAACCCTTCTGTTTGTTTCTCATCAGGGAGAAGATTGAGATCAATAAATCTTATGTCAATGAAGTGGTCCAGAACATAAAACGGGTGAGCAGAGGATGTTTGGTGTGCTCTAACTAACACAGAGTTTATTACAAACTGTTCATGTCTCTTTTTTTAATCTGCTTCCAGCTGGAGGAGACGCAGGCAAAGCGTCATGATCAGCTTGTTGACCAGTACAATGCGCTCCTGCAGGAGATACAAGAACAGAAACCCAGGGTAAATATACATGTCCAAAGTACTGTAATTTCCAGACTATAGAGCGCACCTGATTATAAGCCGCACCTACCTCATTTTAAGAGGAAAACCGATTTTGTACATACACAAGCCGCACCTGTATATAAGCCGCATGTGCCCACATTAAAACATGTAACACAAACACAAAATTAACCCAAACCTGACTTCAAGTCCCACGAATGAAACTAAATGTCCTTCATTAACCCTTGTGCGGTCCTTCGTAAAAGACACACTGGCTGTGTCCTACAATCGGGTCTTAAAAACCCAGGTTCCAAAGTTCAGTTCCATAGACTCATCACCCCACCCCCCAAGGATATATTACTGTTTTCAGTAGTAAGCAATGGCATCCTACAGTACGTATAAAAAGGTACATTTGTGAACCACCGGCTCTCTTTGACCCGAAGGACCGCACAAGGGTTAAAGTTCACAGTCCAAAAATCACAGCCGGCAAAATGAAGGGAAAATGATACTTAAGGTTTGATGCAGACCTGCAGAGTCCGGGTCCCGTTGAAAGTAATCCACGGAAAAAAAGTGTCTATTTCCAAAGGTAAGGGAGGGAAAAATGTCCGCCTGCATCCACAAACAGGTGGCTGGTCGCCGCCTCGCCTCATCTATCGCAGAGAGTTCAGGTCAAACTCCTCCATGCCAACGTGCAAAAAAAATCCACAGGGTCTGGTCGAGCCTCTGTCTTCTCTCACACACCGCCGCGGGTTTTTCTTTAAGCAACTTTTTACCCCCTCTCCACCTGTCCGTCACCTTTACCGGTCCTACTTAAACCCGTCACCCCGCGTTTGTTCCGCCCCTCCTTTTTCATTCAGTCTTCCTCGACGCATATATTCCACCGGTCTAAATCTGACCTTTTCTACTCGAGCGCCTCTGGCGGCCGTTAGGAAAATTACATAAATTGGCCGCATCACTGAAAAAGCCGCAAGGTTGAAAGTTTGGGAAAAAAGTAGCGGCTTATAGTCCGGAATTTACAGTACTCACGTTCTGGACTTAAAACCATAGTTCAGTATTTTTCAGAAGAATTTGCATCAGTGTCTTTATTCTGGTGCACCCACAGTGACTCCGCCCCTCTTCTGACTCCACCCCTTTACTCTGGTGCACCCACAGTGACTCCGCCCCTCTCTTCTCTCTTCCGCCCTGTTGAAACCGGCAGGCAATCCTGCATTTCAGCTCTAAGCTTCAATAGGGTTACAGAGAACTAGGGTTACCCACGTTACCCTGGAAGCTGAATGGATGAAGCAGCGTCAGTCAAGAGACAGACAGATTTTTAATCCAATCACATGCAAGGATTTTAGATAAGACCCTCCTTTGAAAACTGAGCGGGTGTGGAACAGTCCCAGATGGTATTGTGATATACCATCTGGGACAGTCAGGTTACGAGAGCGGGGCCAAAAAAGAAAATTACAAGCAATAAAAAAAAAGAGTGACAGAATTACTTCAGAAAACACCAAAGCTAGCCAACATGTGGCATAGTCACATGCAGATTTTTTGGCGTCAGAAAAGAATTATAAAAGTCAGAAAAGATGTCTGAGCAAAACATTGTTTAGCCGCTCACTCAGAAATGGACAAAAGGTAGCAAGAGACTGGTATTAATGATTTCACACAGAAGAGCCGAAAACGGACCTTGGTGAGTCATGTTTTTTTCTGACGGGCTGCATACTTAAAGGTGTCATTCCGCTGAAAACCACCACTAGTGACTCTGGTCTCTTGGCAGGCAATCATTGTGAATAAGAATTTATTCAATTAAATTTTATTTATAAAGCCCCAAATCACAACAATGTCGTCTCACAGGGTTTTACAGAAACACAGTCAACTAGAGATATATGAAAAGACCCAAACATCCCCTGTCCTTAGCTCCTCCCCCTGTCCTTAGACCCTCCTTCTGGGCAAGAAAAAACTTCCAAACCTAGTGGGAAAAAGAAGAAACCTTGGGTAGAACCACATTGAAGGACAGATCCACTCCCATGGACGGACAGACGATAGATGAACGTCCATTTATAAATGATGGGGGGGAGGGCTGGTCCAGACACCAGACAGGCAAGGGAGGGGGTCCAGGGTCACAGGTCAGCACAGGCGAGTCACTGCAGATCCTGTCATCCATGAACGTTAACAAATTGGTATGGGTTAGATAAATGTGACCCACCACCACCAAACCAGGCATAAGTCGCGCTGAGCCGTTCAGAGCTTCAGCCAAATTTAGGCTGGAAGGTGATTTGTTATTAGTGTTTACACCTTATCAAAAAACGGTACCTTAACACCTCTATGTTCACTTCCTGTGGTCATTACATTGAAATCCAATCAATAAAGGTGTTTATTGAGTCAATTATTTAAGCGGTGACAAAAGTTCAGGTATTGCTGAGCAAAGACAAAGACGACTTCCACCTCTTTTCGCCGAACAAAACGATCTCCGTTCCGTGGGTAAACACCCAAGTGTTTGGTACGAGGTAAAAGCTTATATTGAATGTTCTGTCCAATGGTGTAAGCCAAATGATTATAATACGTCACACTTCTGTCCTATTATTATAATATATAAAACTTCTGTGACATGTCCATCAGAGTGTCCTTTAACATCTGTCAACAATTTGTGTCAATCGGATACAAATTATTATGCGTTGCTAAGGACTTCCTACCCCAAAACAGTCCAAAACTTTAACGGACAATATCTAAAAATATGCAAATTGTAAAATATGTCCAAATGTGGATATTAAAATGACCATAACTTTGGTTCTACTTGTGATAGAAACATCATTTTTTCACCATCTTAAACCTTAGTTTCCACTCTACCAAGATACACACATAACTCTGTTTGGATTTACACACACTTATGACTGGTTTACTGGTGGGGGGTCACATATGTGATTTAAAGCAGCAGTGTGTGTGTGTGTGTGCTCATGTACCTGTGTGTGTGTGTGTGTGTGCGCTCATGTACCTGTGTGTGTGTGTGTGTGCGCTCATGTACCAGTGTGTGTGTGTGTGTGTGTGTGTGTGCGTGTGTGCGCGTGCGTTTTAATGTACCAGTGTGTGTGTGTGCGCGTGCGTGCACTAATGTACGTGTGTGTGTGTATGTGCACTAATGTACTGGTGTGTGTATGTGTGCTAATGTACCAGTGTGTGTGTGTGCACTAATGTACTGGTGTGTGTGTGTGCGCTAATGTACCAGTGTGTGTGTATGTGTGTGTGTGTGTGTGCGCGCTAATGTACCAGTGTGTGTGTGTGTGCGAGGGAATGCCTCAGGACACGATATGAAAGTCATCCTGGTAATTAGCCCCAGTCCTAAGAAAGTGTTCATGTTAGTGTTTAGAACAGAACCCAGGTGAGTCACTGTTTATGGCTGTTCCAGAAATAAAGGGTAACAGTGGGTGAAGTATTTTCCATACTTCCGTCTTCATTCCCAGTTGTCTTCTTCCATACTTCCCAGTCTTCATTCCCAGTTGTCTTCTTCCATACTTCCCAGTCTTCATTCCCAGTTGTCTTCTTCTTTGGTTGTAGCTGCAGGCGGCTGTGGAGGCGGAGTTTCAGGAGAAGTTCCAGTGTTTGCCTGGTGAGATCTTGGACTTCCTGCAGGACAGGAAGTCAGTTGTCAGAGATCAAAGCAAGTCCCGACCATCGACGCCTCATGAAACTTTGTCAGAGGAAGACTGAGGAGAAAGACGTGGACGTGGAAAAACAAAACAAAAAAACCTGAAGAAATGATGGAATTTTCTGGAAGTACACACACAGTGCATGTGGAAAATAAAGAGAAAGAAGAAGAATCTATTCATAGAAAACTGGTTATAGGATAGAATCTATGGGAATTTCCAAGACTGTTACATTCCTTTTTAATGGAAGAATGCTTTAATGAGTTATTTTTAATTCTGTTTGAGCATGAACTTTACTGTCAGTGTTGAATCTATAATCTATAATCGATCTCAGTTCAAAGGTCCGTAAATATAACGTGGAACAGGGTTAGCGTTCTGGCTAACCTGTTTTTTGTGGTTGAGGGGGGGATCTTTTTGCAAACACTAACCTTTTCTAAGCAGCAGTTTTAACCTTTCATCCATCGTAGGTTTTAACCTTTCATCCATCGTAGGTTTTAACCTTTCATCCATCGTAGGTTTTAACCTTTCATCCATCGTAGGTTTTAACCTTTCATCCATCGAAGGTTTTTACCTTTCATCCATCGTATGTTTTAACCTTTCATCCATCGTAGGTTTTAACCTTTCATCCATCGAAGGTTTTTACCTTTCATCCATCGTATGTTTTAACCTTTCATCCATCGTAGGTTTTAACCTTTCATCCATCGAAGGTTTTTACCTTTCATCCATCGTATGTTTTAACCTTTCATCCATCGTAGGTTTTAACCTTTCATCCATCGAAGGTTTTTACCTTTCATCCATCGTATGTTTTAACCTTTCATCCATCGTATGTTTTAACCTTTCATCCATCGAAGGTTTTAACCTTTCATCCATCGAAGGTTTTAACCTTTCATCCATCGTAGGTTTTAACCTTTCATCCATCGAAGGTTTTAACCTTTCATCCATCGTAGGTTTTAACCTTTCATCCATCGTAGGTTTTAACCTTTCATCCATCGTATGTTTTAATCTTTCATCCATCGTATGTTTTAACCTTTCATCCATCGAAGGTTTTTACCTTTCATCCATCGAAGGTTTTAACCTTTCATCCATCGTAGGTTTTAACCTTTCATCCATCGTAGGTTTTAACCTTTCATCCATCGAAGGTTTTAACCTTTCATCCATCGAAGGTTTTAACCTTTCATCCATCGTAGGTTTTAACCTTTCATCCATCGAAGGTTTTTACCTTTCATCCATCGTATGTTTTAACCTTTCATCCATCGTATGTTTTAACCTTTCATCCATCGTAGGTTTTAACCTTTCATCCATCGTAGGTTTTAACCTTTCATCCATCGTAGGTTTTAACCTTTCATCCATCGTAGGTTTTAACCTTTCATCCATCGTAGGTTTTAACCTTTCATCCATCGAAGGTTTTAACCTTTCATCCATCGTAGGTTTTAACCTTTCATCCATCGTAGGTTTTAACCTTTCATCCATCGAAGGTTTTAACCTTTCATCCATCGTATGTTTTAACCTTTCATCCATCGTAGGTTTTAACCTTTCATCCATCGTAGGTTTTAATCTTTCATCCATCGTATGTTTTAACCTTTCATCCATCGTAAGTTTTAACCTTTCATCCATCGAAGGTTTTAACCTTTCATCCATCGTATGTTTTAATCTTTCATCCATCGAAGGTTTTGACCTTTCATCCATCGTATGTTTTAACCTTTCATCCATCGAAGGTTTTAACCTTTCATCCATCGAAGGTTTTAACCTTTCATCCATCGTAGGTTTTAACCTTTCATCCATCGAAGGTTTTAACCTTTCATCCATCGTAGGTTTTAACCTTTCATCCATCGTAGGTTTTAACCTTTCATCCATCGTATGTTTTAATCTTTCATCCATCGTATGTTTTAACCTTTCATCCATCGTAGGTTTTAACCTTTCATCCATCGTATGTTTTAACCTTTCATCCATCGAAGGTTTTAACCTTTCATCCATCGTAGGTTTTAACCTTTCATCCATCGAAGGTTTTAACCTTTCATCCATCGTAGGTTTTAACCTTTCATCCATCGTATGTTTTAATCTTTCATCCATCGTATGTTTTAACCTTTCATCCATCGAAGGTTTTTACCTTTCATCCATCGAAGGTTTTAACCTTTCATCCATCGTAGGTTTTAACCTTTCATCCATCGTAGGTTTTAACCTTTCATCCATCGAAGGTTTTAACCTTTCATCCATTGAAGGTTTTAACCTTTCATCCATCGAAGGTTTTAACCTTTCATCCATCGAAGGTTTTAACCTTTCATCCATCGTAGGTTTTAACCTTTCATCCATCGTATGTTTTAACCTTTCATCCATCGTAGGTTTTAACCTTTCATCCATCGTAGGTTTTAACCTTTCATCCATCGTAGGTTTTAACCTTTCATCCATCGTAGGTTTTAACCTTTCATCCATCGTAGGTTTTAACCTTTCATCCATCGTAGGTTTTAACCTTTCATCCATCGAAGGTTTTAACCTTTCATCCATCGTAGGTTTTAACCTTTCATCCATCGTAGGTTTTAACCTTTCATCCATCGAAGGTTTTAACCTTTCATCCATCGTAGGTTTTAACCTTTCATCCATCGTATGTTTTAACCTTTCATCCATCGTATGTTTTAACCTTTCATCCATCGAAGGTTTTTACCTTTCATCCATCGAAGGTTTTAACCTTTCATCCATCGTAGGTTTTAACCTTTCATCCATCGTAGGTTTTAACCTTTCATCCATCGAAGGTTTTAACCTTTCATCCATCGAAGGTTTTAACCTTTCATCCATCGTAGGTTTTAACCTTTCATCCATCGTAGGTTTTAACCTTTCATCCATCGAAGGTTTTAACCTTTCATCCATCGAAGGTTTTAACCTTTCATCCATCGAAGGTTTTAACCTTTCATCCATCGTAGGTTTTAACCTTTCATCCATCGTATGTTTTAACCTTTCATCCATCGTAGGTTTTAACCTTTCATCCATCGTAGGTTTTAACCTTTCATCCATCGTAGGTTTTAACCTTTCATCCATCGTAGGTTTTAACCTTTCATCCATCGTAGGTTTTAACCTTTCATCCATCGAAGGTTTTAACCTTTCATCCATCGTAGGTTTTAACCTTTCATCCATCGTAGGTTTTAACCTTTCATCCATCGTAGGTTTTAACCTTTCATCCATCGAAGGTTTTAACCTTTCATCCATCGTAGGTTTTAACCTTTCATCCATCGTAGGTTTTAACCTTTCATCCATCGTAGGTTTTAATCTTTCATCCATCGTATGTTTTAACCTTTCATCCATCGTAAGTTTTAACCTTTCATCCATCGAAGGTTTTAACCTTTCATCCATCGTATGTTTTAATCTTTCATCCATCGAAGGTTTTTACCTTTCATCCATCGTACGTTTTGACCTTTCATCCATCGTAGGTTTTAACCTTTCATCCATCGAAGGTTTTTACCTTTCATCCATCGTATGTTTTAACCTTTCATCCATCGAAGGTTTTTACCTTTCATCCATCGTATGTTTTAACCTTTCATCCATCGTAGGTTTTAACCTTTCATCCATCGTATGTTTTAACCTTTCATCCATCGAAGGTTTTAACCTTTCATCCATCGAAGGTTTTAACCTTTCATCCATCGTAGGTTTTAACCTTTCATCCATCGAAGGTTTTAACCTTTCATCCATCGTAGGTTTTAACCTTTCATCCATCGTAGGTTTTAACCTTTCATCCATCGTATGTTTTAATCTTTCATCCATCGTATGTTTTAACCTTTCATCCATCGAAGGTTTTTACCTTTCATCCATCGAAGGTTTTAACCTTTCATCCATCGTAGGTTTTAACCTTTCATCCATCGTAGGTTTTAACCTTTCATCCATCGAAGGTTTTAACCTTTCATCCATCGAAGGTTTTAACCTTTCATCCATCGTAGGTTTTAACCTTTCATCCATCGTAGGTTTTAACCTTTCATCCATCGAAGGTTTTAACCTTTCATCCATCGAAGGTTTTAACCTTTCATCCATCGTAGGTTTTAACCTTTCATCCATCGTAGGTTTTAATCTTTCATCCATCGTATGTTTTAACCTTTCATCCATCGTAAGTTTTAACCTTTCATCCATCGAAGGTTTTAACCTTTCATCCATCGTATGTTTTAATCTTTCATCCATCGTATGTTTTAACCTTTCATCCATCGAAGGTTTTAACCTTTCATCCATCGTAGGTTTTAACCTTTCATCCATCGTAGGTTTTAACCTTTCATCCATCGTAGGTTTTAATCTTTCATCCATCGTAGGTTTTAACCTTTCATCCATCGTAGGTTTTAACCTTTCATCCATCGTAGGTTTTAACCTTTCATCCATCGAAGGTTTTAACCTTTCATCCATCGTAGGTTTTAACCTTTCATCCATCGAAGGTTTTAACCTTTCATCCATCGTAGGTTTTAACCTTTCATCCATCGAAGGTTTTAACCTTTCATCCATCGTATGTTTTAACCTTTCATCCATCGTAGGTTTTAATCTTTCATCCATCGTAAGTTTTAATCTTTCATCCATCGCAGGTTTTAATCTTTCATCCATCGTAGGCTGCAGGACATGTTGTTATCTTCTCTGCGCTCAGGTGAATAAACTCAGAATCAATAAGTGTTGCTGCTCAAACACCCAGAAGAGTTTAGTTTATGTTCTGTAGAATCTGATCTGTTAAGAATGATCGGAAAAAAATAAATCTGCTCAGTGTTGTTTTTTTTATTTTAAGGTGTGGCTGGTACGGTCGTTAGTATTAACAATAATAATAATAATTTTATTTGTAAAGCACTTTCAATCAAAGTTCAGTTGAGGTAATAAAGATAAAAATCAGTCACACACAATAACCGATCCTATAAAGTGATCAAAAATAGGATTTCCCAGAAGTGGTTAAAGTACTCACATTCTGTACTGCATTAGAAGTACAGCGACTGGTGTGAAAAAATACTCTAGTAAAAGTACAAGTACTGATTCAACTCCTTTACTGAAGTAAAAGTAAAAAAAACTTCTCAATTGTAATAAAGTATAAAGGAAAACTGCATTTTTCCTATAGATGAAATAATACTGATTTAAGCAGAAACAACCAGAAAATCTTTAAAAATATCCAAAAGTAAAGCCTGTAAAAGTGAGTTAGTGTAGATGATGTGTTTTAATGGGTCATGGTTTTGTGAGTATGGACAGAACATTTCGGAAAAATTCAAAAGACATAAATCGGAGATTAAAAAAGCATAATTATGAGATAAAAACTTGGTGGGAAATTTAGGAAAAATGAAAAAGTCACAATTGAGATAAAACATCATCATGAGATTTAAAAAAAGCTAAATATGAGATAATAAAAACTGAATAATTTTAATTGAAAAAGTCAAAATTGTGAGATAAAATTGTAAAATTATGAGATTAAAAAAATCACAATTATGAGATCAATTAAATGATCAGTTCAAAAGTCAAAATTATGAGGTTAAATGTCAGAGTTGTGAGAAAAAAGTCAGAATTAGCTTACACATTTGTCTTGTTTGAAAAAGTAACGACTCTATTCTGAGAATATATAGAATATAAAGTACAAATATTTATATAAATGTAAAGAGTGTAAAGTACAAATATTTATGAACAAATCTAGGCAGTAAAAGTAAAACGTTTCCAGAAAAATAAATACTCAAGTACAAATACCTAAAAAAATCTACTTAAGTACAGTAAAAGTAGTACTTTTACTTATAGTTACTTCCACTTCTGGGATTTTTTCAACCAGCCTGTCAGCCCTGAACTCCAGGATAAATCCACAGGTTCAGAAAATGCCACTAAATATTAAATAGTGTCTTCATTTTATTTTACAGAGGGTTACATAGGTTTTTTTTAATATATATATATATACATACATTTGGTCCCATTCAAAAGTAGAAAATCCCTCTGAGCCAGTTGAATACATAGATAACATTTTGTCATTACTTATGTTTTTTTTTCTTCAAAACCTGCTACTGGAACTTCACCAGATTGTAGTACAGTTAAACTTGACATTTCGATCTTGAATAGTCGACATCCTGTTAAATATAAAACCCATGGAGTCTGCTGCTAGTGCATGGTTTCTTTTTAATGTGGCAATTATTTATTTATTTATTGCTGTTTTTAGTATGTGTATCGATAAAGAACAAATTTGATCCTATTGTTTTCAGAGTGAAAAGTGATTTTTGTATAAAATGTCAAATGAATGGATCTTGTCACTCTTTGTACAGTGTCCTTCCACAAAGAAAGTATTTGTTGGAACATTTGACATGTTTTGTTTTTAACCTCTTGTAAAAACTAAGGCTTTAAACTGTGTTCAGCAGAACTTCTGTGAGGAACATTTTCACCAACACAGTTTGTTTAGCATAATTTAGATTCAACATTTCTCAAACTCGTTGCCTTTCAGGGGCCACGTTTTGCCTGATTTCAAGTGGACCAGAAAAGTAAAATAATAGCATAATGACCTATAAATCAGGGGTCTCCAACCTGTTCCACAAAGGGCAGGTTTTTGTTCCAACCAGCAGTAAGATATTTGTAATGGTGGGCTAAATAAGCTTCGGCTTCAGCCCTAAACCTTTTCGGTCAAGCAGTACATTCATTATGTGTGAAAATGTGTCTACCTGCCTTGTGCTTGTTTTTGTTTTGTATTTTGACCGAGATAAAATAATTAAAATAAATAAAAAAAAATAAAAAATAACCAAGAGTTCACAGTTTGACCAATTGACTCTCTGAAATAATGAAAAATGTAACTGGACTAAAAACTAAAATATTATTGGAGGACTGATAATTAGCATAAGGATGTGAGGATGATTAGATCACAGGTGTCAAACGTAAGGCCCGGGGGCCAAATCTGGCCCACAAAAGGGCCTGATGTGGCCCTTGGGATCAATTTATGAAATGTAAAAATTCCATTGAAAATAGTGTCAAAATTACTTTAGTCCAGGTTCAACATACAATGGATCAGACCAGTAAAATATTGTCATGATAACCAGTAAATAATTAAAACTGATAATGTTCTTTGTTTTAATATAAAAAAGTAAAATGACATGAAAATATTACAAACTATCCTTTTACAACAAATATGAATATTAAGAGAATTAAATATCACTTTAACAATATCTTGCCTGTTACTAAATGTTTTGTGTATTTGTTATTGTAATATACATTGTGTAATATTAGATTGGTGTTATTCATTTACATTATTATTAAAATTATATTTTATTTACTATATATTAGTTATTTACGTTTCATCTTTCCTTGCCTGTTGTCTTCCAAATGTTGATTCCTACCTGTTTAAGGTACGACACCTTTAGGTGTGACACAGGAAAAGAAGTGTGTGGTTGTTGGCCAGGAGCCTCGTGTGTGTTTTTGTCGAGGGAGCTGTTAATAAAACCCCCTGAACTGTTCTGCCATTTTGGGTCATAGCACGTAAGGTAGCAAAACATCATCAACCTCAGAAATCAGATTGTAACCCACCTTACCCACAGTGAGCTCAAGAAGATATTTTCAGGATCACAATTGTAATTTGCACATGTAAATGATAAACTGAAGCAGAATATATTAGATTTTTTTCAAGTTGTTTGTGTTATTTAAGGAAACTCTGAAGATATACATTTTTTTATGATGTAATTTTACTGGTCTGGTCCACTTCATATTATACTGGGCTCTATGTGGCCCCTGAACTGAACTGAGTTTAACACCCCTGGATTAGATGATCACACTTATTAGCATCTGAATAAAGTATATTAGACCAGAATTTTAATGGCAGTTCAAACTTTTTTGAGACATAATCTAGT
>CM035797.1:46369960-46384960 GCA_020466265.1 Siphamia tubifer
CAGTAGTTAACAGGGTGGTGCAGTAGTTAACAGGGTGGTGCAGTAGTTAACAGGGTGGTGCAGTAGTTAACAAGGTGGTGCAGTAGTTAACAGGGTGGTGCAGTAGTTAACAAGGTGGTGCAGTAGTTAACAGGGTGGTGCAGTAGTTAACAGGGTGGTGCAGTGGTTAACAGGGTGGTGCAGTAGTTAACAGGGTGGTGCAGTAGTTAACAAGGTGGTGCAGTAGTTAACAGGGTGGTGCAGTAGTTAACAGGGTGGTGCAGTAGTTAACAGGGTGGTGCAGTAGTTAACAGGGTGGTGCAGTAGTTAACAGGGTGGTGCAGTAGTTAACAGGGTGGTGCAGTGATTAACAGGGTGCTGCAGTGGTTAACAGGGTGGTGCAGTGGTTAACAGGGTGGTACAGTAGTTAACAGGGTGGTGCAGTAGTTAACAGGGTGGTGCAGTGGTTAACAGGGTGGTACAGTAGTTAACAGGGTGGTGCAGTAGTTAACACCCGTGCCTCACAGACATAAGGACCCTGGTTTGAATCCCACACCAGACCTTTCTGTGTGGAGTTTACATGTTCTCCCCGTGTCCGTGTGGGTTTTCACCAGGTACTCCGGTCTCCTCCCACCATCCAAAGACATGCACTGATAGGTTAACCGGTTAACTAGTTAACCGGTTAACCTAAATCATTTATAGTACCTCTGACCCCGCCTTCACCCATTGTTGCTGGGTTAGGCCCCCAATGACCCCTGCAACCCTAGTGAGGATAAAGTGGGTTCAGATGACAAGTGGCAAGCGAGTAAATAAAATCTACCTGAACTGAGATGGGCAGAACTTCAGGGTCATGTAAATACAAACAATTAAATCAAATTCAGTAAAGTGTCCCTTTTTCCATTTTGTATTTTTGATCTGAGCCTAAAATTGAAATAAAAAAAAACATATATTTGATTTTCAAAATAAGACAACAAAACAACAAGTTGTTTCTTTATTTGTTTCCAAAACCAAAATGGAAAAAAAACCTCAGTGATAACGATGCATTTTTTCAGTTTTCCTTTTTGTGTTTAAATGAATAATGTAAAAAAACAGAAAATGACCATTTTCTGTTTTATCCAATTTTGACCTGCAGCAAATTGAATCTAGCGCAAATGACCTTTGACCCATAGTGACAATAGCTGTGTTTCCATTACAGTTTTTTGTATATTTGTTCTTTGTTCTGGTGGTGCAGTGGTTAGCACTCGTGCCTCACAGGCATGTTCTCCCCGTGTCCACGTGGGTTTTCATCAGGTACTCCGGTTTCCTCCCACCAACTAAAGACATGCACTGATAGGTTAACTGGTTAATCTAAATCACCCATAGGTGTAAATGTGACAGTGATTGTTTGTCTATATATGTTCAAGTGAGGATAAAGCGGGTTTTAACATTCATTTACGTGTTTCTTTGGGTGTAAACATTCTGTTAACTAATGTTAACTAATGTTAACTAGTGTTAATACCTGAGGTCTGAGAACAACTGTTAACTAATGTTAACTAGTGTTAACTAGTGTTAATACCTGAGGTCTGAGAACAACTGTTAACTAATGTTAACTAGTGTTAATACCTGAGGTCTGAGAACAACTGTTAACTAATGTTAACTAGTGTTAATATCTGAGGTCTGAGAAAAACTGTCAGTTCATTTAAATCAGACTGAAAACATTATTATTTACTGGAGCTTTGATTTAGATTCTCATTTGTTTTTAAATGTTTTTATGTCTCTATTTTAATTGTATTTTAATGCATCTTAATTATTTTTTATTTTCTTATGTTTTATGTAAAGCACCTTGAATTGTCCTGTACATGAAATGTGATATACAAATAGATTTGCCTTGACTTGCCTTTGTGTTTGTGTGTTTTCCAGGGGAAACCATAAGGTGGAAGACGCCTGTGAAATGTACGCTAGAGCAGCCAACATGTTTAAGATGGCAAAGAACTGGAGCGGTAGGTAACAAACACATCATAATGTATGTTATCTGGACAGACATACAATAATACTGAGAAGACATCTGTGCAATTTAAACACACACACATTAAATGCACTTAGAAATATGAATGACTCTGATTAAGGTCTTAACTGGAGTTTCCCAGAAGTCCGAGTTTATTTGCCAGCAAGTGATTCAAATGAGGGCGGCACGGTGGTGCAGTGGTTAGCACGCTGGTGCAGTGGTTAGCACGCTGGTGCAGTGGTTAGCACGCTGGTGCAGTGGTTAGCACGCTGGTGCAGTGGTTAGCACGCTGGTGCAGTGGTTAGCACTCGTGCCTCACAGCAAGAAGGACCCTGGTTCGAATCCCGTACCAGACCTTTCTGTGTGGAGTTTGCATGTCCTCCTCCCCGTGTCCGCGTGGGTTTTCGTCGGGCACTCCGGTTTCCTCCCACCATCCAAACACATGCACTGATAGGTTAATTGGTTAATCTAAAATTGTCCATAGGTGTGAATGTGAGAGTGATTGTTTGTCTATATATGTTCAGCCCTGCCATGAACTGGCGTCTCATACAGGGTGTACCCCGCCTTCGCCCATTGTAGCTGGATTAGGCCCCCAGTGACCCCCGTGACCCAAGTGTGGATAAAGCGGGTTCAGATAATGAATGAATGATTCAAATGATTGTTCCACTCCCAGTACTAGTTGGCGCTACACACCCTTTACCTTTAGCACCATAGAAGACGAACAATAACTAAACAAAAGCCTCCGATTCGAAGAACATGTAGGAGGACAACACCCAGAGAAGATATAGACCACAACCATGAAGATATGAACCACAATCATGAAGATATAGACCACAACCATGAAGATATAGACCACAACCATGAAGATATGGACCACAACCATGAAGATAGACCACAATCATGAAGATAGACCACAATCATGAAGATATAGACCACAACCATGAAGATATAGACCACAACCATGAAGATATGGACCACAACCATGAAGATATAGACCACAACCATGAAGATATGAACCACAATCATGAAGATATAGACCACAACCATGAAGATATGGACCACAACCATGAAGATAGACCACAATCATGAAGATATAGACCACAATCATGAAGATATAGACCACAACCATGAAGATATAGACCACAACCATGAAGATATGGACCACAACCATGAAGATATAGACCACAACCATGAAGATATGAACCACAATCATGAAGATATAGACCACAACCATGAAGATATGGACCACAACCATGAAGATAGACCACAACCATGAAGATATGAACCACAATCATGAAGATGTAGACCACAACCATGAAGACAGACCACAACCATGAAGATATAGACCACAACCATAAAGATATAGACCACAACTGTCATGACTTCTGCTCCTGTGACCTTTCCTCTAGTTTCTCTCCATACTCACCTGGTCCTGCACCGTGCAGCTGCAATTCGTTGCTGCTCTGCAGTATTTAAGCAGTGTAGCTTGCAGTTGGCGGTGCGGGACCATTCATATATGTCACCTCCATAACCCGGACACTTTGCAATCTCCTCAGTCACCATAACCTGAACATTCATCATCACCAGGACTCTGGCTGTTCCATCCCCAGGTGTTTTTGTGTTTTAGTCTGTCTTGTCTCTATGTTGGTTCTGTTTATTATTAATATACTTTTCCCTTCAACACTGAGCATCTGAGTCCTCCTTCACCTCACCCCCTTTATGACAACAACCATGAAGATAAAAATACAGTCAAGTGCAGCTGTGCTAAAATGGGACAATGGGGGCAGTTAAAAACTGTATTTAATATCTGAAAAATAATATAGCGTTACTTTAAAGGTGTCATTCCACTAAAACCACTTTTCCACTTTTGTCCTTTTGGAATCTGATGGCTCACCCAGCGTTACCATGGTGATGGCTAACCCAGCGTTACTATGGTGATGGCTCACCCAGTGTTACCATGGTGATGGCTCACCCAGCGTTACCTTGGTGATGGCTCACCCAGCGTTACCATGGTGGTGGCTAACCCAGCGTTACTATGGTGATGGCTCACCCAGCGTTACCATGGTGATGGCTCACCCAGCGTTACCATGGTGATGGCTCACTCAGCGTTACCATGGTGATGGCTCACTCAGCGTTACCATGGTGATGGCTCACCCAGCGTTACCTTGGTGATGGCTCACCCAGCGTTACCATGGTGGTGGCTAACCCAGCGTTACTATGGTGATGGCTCACCCAGCGTTACCATGGTGATGGCTCACCCAGCGTTACCATGGTGATGGCTCACTCAGCGTTACCATGGTGATGGCTCACCCAGCGTTACCATGGTGATGGTTCACCCAGCATTACCATGGTGATGGCTCACCCAGCGTTACCATGGTGATGGTTCACCCAGCGTTACCATGGTGATGGCTCACCCAGCGTTACCATGGTGATGGTTCACCCAGCGTTACCATGGTGATGGCTCACCCAGACTTACCAACACATGCTCCTTTAACAGTGGTTCATCACCTCCACTGGCTGCATACTGCATTCACACTAAACAACAACAGGAACCAGGGACCCAGAAAAAGACAATGTCACCCACCTGGGGTTAAGCCCCTCCCCCACTGAAATAGCATTAGCATTAGCATCTACTAGAGCAGACGGCGCCACAGTAGCTCCTGCACAAACTGTAAAAAACTGTTGGATCAAACTGGTTCATGTGTCTCTGTGGAAATAAAGACTTTTTTTTTACTGCACGTTTTCAGATCAAACAAGGGCACCAAAGCTAGCTGGATGCTGTGAGGGTAAAGCTAAATTCATACACAGTGAGAGGGGAGGGGGAAGTGTTCCTTCACACACCTTCTGAGCCAATCACAGACACCTCATCAGCGCGTCATGGACATGTATGAGGAAGTAGAAGTAAACTGTGTTGTTCCACCTCCAGTCATTTTTCTACCGTGAAAAAACAACTGGAAACAAAACAATCTGAACGTTTTTATAAATAGAACCAACACACAATGAATTCAATAACAATGAAGAACAACAATATTAATAAATAATCATAGAATGAGTCCTTTAATAAAGTTAATATTAATAAATAACCATAGAATGACCCTAACCCTAGGTGGACCAATAATAACTGACACTAACCTTTCATACTGTTAATCACATCGTTCTGTCAGGAAAAAAATCAGCATTCTTCTCATTAGTCCAAATATTTAATCACACTTAAAATCAGACAGAATCACCTAAAGAGAACTTTTCAGTCAGATTTAAGAAGTAATTTGTAAACAACAGATCTGGAAAATCAAATTTAAGGAATCTGACCAAGATCATTTCCACTGGCAGGCTAAACGTTTGTGTTTTTACCTAATTTAAGCAATACAAAAATATTGTGCTATTTTTTGTAAACCTGTATTTAGAGGGTGTAAGAGCAGTAGTGTAGTATTTAGTTTTACTGCACTATATTATTTAGTATTTAGTTTTACTGCAGTATATCGTGTAGTATTTAGTTTTACTGCAGTATATTGTGTAGTATTTAGTTTTACTGCAGTATATTGTCTCGTATTTAGTTTTACTGCAGTATATTGTCTCGTATTTAATTTTACTGCAGTATATTGTCTCGTATTTAATTTTACTGCAGTATATTGTCTCGTATTTAGTTTTACTGTGTGTGTGTGTGTGTGCGTGTGTGTGTGTGTGTGCGTGTGTGTGCATGTGTGGTGTGTGTGTGTGTGTATAGCTGCAGGGAATGCGTTCTGTCAGGCCGCTCGGCTCCACATGCAGCTCCAGAACAAACTGGACTCTGCCACCAGCTTCGTCGATGCAGGAAATGCCTACAAGAAGGCTGACCCACAGGGTGAGGACACACACACACACACACACACGCATGCATATATATATATATATATATATATATATGCATGCGTGTTATTGTATATTGTATATTATATATTGTATTTTCCAGACTATAAGGTGTACTTAAAATACTTGTGCTAGTGCTTAGTGACTTGGAATTTTCACTTTTTATCTCATAATTTTTACTTCACTTCATGCACCTTATAGTCCAGTGCATTTTATATATGTAAAAACTTCCCAAATAAACCATTCATTGACAGTGTACCTTATAGTCCAGTGTGTCTTATAGTGTGGAAAATACAATATATTAAAAACATGAGCTAACCAGCACTAAATTCATATCTTTTCTCATTTATCTTATTAAACTTTGTAATATTTAGCATATTTAATGTCTGAAGCAGATACTTTCTAAAAACATCCAATTGTAGAACAGTGTTATAAAAGCATGTCAATGGTTTTAATAAGGAAAGTCTCTGCATCAGTGAGTCAGAACTCAGAGGTGGTATTATTGGAAGATTAAATGGGTCTCCAGGTTTCTCCAGGAAAATTGATATGTCGGTTATATTGAAACAGGTCCTCTGCTTCTGCATGAGCAGCTGAAGAACATAGTCTAGGTTAGCAGGTTAGCAGGTTAGCAGGTTAGCAGTCACATGGGAAGGGAAGTGAAATGACAGAGTTTTAATTTGACATTATAGACTCAAAAAGCATCAATCGGCTGCTTTTTCTTCTTATCCTCCTGTCTGTTTTACTATTTGTTTTCTTTCCAGAGGCCATCAACTGTCTAAATCAGGCCATTGACATCTACACTGATATGGTAAGCATCCACTAAACCTATTTCACTAAACCTATTCCTGTGCTACCCTGAAAGATCTTTTTTTCCTCGGACTGTCAATGTGAATACAAATGTTGAATGCAATTAAATGGAACAGTTGTTTTGTTGAAACTGTTGAAGGTGTTGAATTAATGTTTATTGCATATATATATATATATATATATATATATATATATATATATATATATATATATATATATATATATATATATATATATGCATCAGTGATGTATCGTTTATACGTTGACCTGAAACTGCAACTTTTGACTATTCTGCCCGCAATTTGGACCGCAAGAAATATATTTGAAAAAGACAAACCTTACCCACTTCTTGATCCGTGTTTTTAAAAAGAAGTCAGTGGTCTTCATGAACATCACATGACCTTTGACCTTACTCACATACCTGAACATCACATGACCTTTGACCTTACTCACATACCTGAACATTACATGACCTTTGACCTTACTCACATACCTGAACATTACATGACCTTTGACCTTACTCACATACCTGAACATTACATGACCTTTGACCTTACTCACATACCTGAACATTACATGACCTTTGACCTTACTCACATACCTGCATTTATTTCTGTGTTTAAATTCCATGTCATTGTTTGTAAGTTAATATATTTATAAATATGTTTGTTCTGCTTCATCATTTAAAAGTTATCAACGCTAACGCAGCATCTAAACCAGAGGTTGACAACCTGTAACACCCAAAGACACATTTGAACCTGGTTTCCATGGAAACCAAAACACTGGGGGCCGCTCATCATCTTTAAAAATCTCAGCCAATGTGTCCAAACCTTAGTGTTTTTGTTTGTTTGTTTATTTCCTCTCTTGCTCCCTCCATACCGTAGGATACTGACTATGATGGACGACACCTTCACCAACATTCACTGAATAAAGTGTTTGTATTAATAATAGAAAATTTTACCTGATATTTCAATTACAATGATTTACCAGGTTATTTTAATGTTTATCTCAAACAACAAATGACCCGACTGACCACAACTCCAATATCATTTAAAAAGAATTTTCAATGACCCACAACTGCAGGTGACTGCGGGTGCCCGCTCATTTCGGGTCAACCTGCACATCATTGATATTATATATATATATATATATATATATATATATATATATATATATATATATATATATATATATATATATATATATATATATATATAGTGAATTTTAGCATATGTTGCATATTTTTTCTCACCACATTTTTCATGTTTCTTAGTGTATTTTTGTCAGTCAACCCTGTGATAAATCTGATTACAAATTTTAATGCTATTTTTTTAGATGTATTTACTCACAGAGACTTAATCTGGTTAAGATTATTTGACTTTTTACAGGAATTTTCATTTTGAGTTATCACATATTACAACAAATTTGAAGCAATATTTATAACAAATATCATAATAACATTGGTGGGGATGGGGGATGGTGAATACAGTAGCTGTTTGCCCTTAACACATTTATACTTGTTTTATGCAGTTTTACCGATACTTATACTTACTATGATATCTGAAACAAGTATATTCTGCTTAGAATAAGAATTTTTGCATTATATTGTCTTATTTTAATGAAACGTAATACTGTAAATACAATTTTCTTACTGCACTGATGGATGATTTTAGCCCAATAATGACTTTAATTTTCTTCTTTTTCTACAGGTTATTTTGTGTAGTGTGTTTAAAATTTGTAAATATGTTGATTCCAGGGCCGGTTTACGATTGCAGCCAAACATCACATCACCATAGCAGAGATTTATGAGTCTGAGCTGGTTGACATTGAGAAGGTGAAGCACTGTACATAGTTTTATTTAATATTTGATTGTAATATATCATTTTATGAACTCATATGAGAATGTGTCATTTTCTTTGAAGGCTATAGCCCACTATGAGCAGGCAGCAGACTATTACAAGGGTGAAGAATCTAACAGGTGAGTCTGAATCTGCAGCAAAATCTGCAAAACCTCAATATATATGAATCAAACTGATCAACTTTGTCAATCAGTCTAGAATAGAATACATTACAATAGATTACAATAGAATAGAATAAAATTAGGACTGTCAAATGATTAAAATGTTTTTAATCATATTAATTACAGGGTTGCTATGGATTCATTTTGATTAATCATGATCAAAATGACTTTTCTGCCTGTTTATTTTTCTGTGCTCAAATTTCCCACAAAATCCATAAAAATACACTAAAACAAAAAAAATGCGGCTAAAAAAATATACAAACCATATTAAAATGGACTAAAATGAACAGAAAACTTTCATCTCATATTTATGACGTTTAAAAAAAAATCAGAATGATGACTTTTTATCACAATTGGGACTTTTATTTTCTTTTAATTAAATTTTTTTTTTTTTTTTTTTTTTACATTTTTCCAAAATTAGGACCTGATCAAACACATTATCTACACAGTAACTCATTTTTTTAGGATTTAGGTAGGATTTTTCCAGAGCACCTTATATATGGATTAATTCTGGTTGTGCTTAGTGAGTTTGAATTTTGACTTTGTATCTCATGATTTTGACTTATCTCAGGAGTTTGACTTCACATGAATAATGTCCTTATGTTGTATGTATTTTGTGTAATAATATAACAGGTATCATTGAAATCAATGCAACTATGATCAAATCTAAGACAAGGTGACCCATGAACCTGGGAAAAGAACAAAAATGTGACACAATACTCACATTAGAGTTTCCTTTTTGTGTTTGTGTTACAGTTCAGCAAACAAATGCCTTCTGAAGGTGGGCCACTACAGTGCTCAGCTGGAACAGTATCAGAAAGCTATTGAAATCTACGAACAGGTAACAGCTGACCACGTAGAAATAATACAGCATCCCTGTATTTATGTATTTAATATCCTAAAGTGCAGGAAGTGTATTATCAAAGAGTCAGACACAATAATAGTCATTTGACATGAATGCATTTAAAGACTCAGCTCATACAAATGCAGTCACTTTTTATTTCTATGAAACCTTGCACTTAATTAATGGGATGAACTGTATAGATAAAGAAGTAGAATCGATACAAACTATAAAATGTGTATATTTACTAAAACATCTCATTTACAGTAGTATTTTTTTCAATTTTCAGTGTCACATTACAACATTGAAGGTCATAATAATAGATTGGATTTGTATTGCTCAACATGTGTGCAGTGGATCCATGATTCAGTCACTCACACAGTCTCACTCTAGTAGTGGTGAACTACATATGTCTGCTCTGGGACAGGATGATTTAATATTGTTATTAGTAGCAGTAGTAGTTGTTGTTTTAGTATTTTCATCATCATCATTATTGTTATTATTATTATTGAATTGCCCTGTGTATGAATTGTGCTATACAAATAATTATAATTATTATTATAAATGTGTATTTATTAGAAATAATTACAGGGTGTCTCATAAATCTCCGAACTTGATTCACGTCATCTGACTGCATTTCACTGGGCTCACATAAACATCTGAATATGATGTCATTCAGGCTTTGTGAAAAATGAAGGAACCAATCAGTGTGGGTGGGTGGGACTTCCCAAGACTGGGCGGAGTTGTGTCTGATGTCTGCGTGGTGTGTTGGACACTGCTTTCCTCTTCGGCTGTTTTCCTTTGGGAAGTTCAAGGAATATCTGCCGACTGTTGACTTTTATCCTGAGATTTTCCTGAACACACGACAATGATCATTAATAGATAATGCAGTGGTGCGTTCAGGTGCAGTCAGACCGTGGTCATTGTTTGGTCATTTATAGATAATGCAGTGGTGCGTTCAGGTGCAGTCAGACCGTGGTCATTGTTTGGTCATTTATAGATAATGCAGTGGTGCGTTCAGGTGCAGTCAGACCGTGGTCATTGTTTGGTCATTTATAGATAATGCAGTGGTGCGTTCAGGTGCAGTCAGACCGTGGTCATTGTTTGGTCATTTATAGATAATGCAGTGGTGCGTTCAGGTGCAGTCAGACCGTGGTCATTGTTTGGTCATTTATAGATAATGCAGTGGTGCGTTCAGGTGCAGTCAGACCGTGGTCATTGTTTGGTCATTTATAGATAATGCAGTGGTGCGTTCAGGTGCAGTCAGACCGTGGTCATTGTTTGGTCATTTATAGATAATGCAGTGGTGCGTTCAGGTGCAGTCAGACCGTGGTCATTGTTTGGTCATTTATAGATAATGCAGTGGTGCGTTCAGGTGCAGTCAGACCGTGGTCATTGTTTGGTCATTTATAGATAATGCAGTGGTGCGTTCAGGTGCAGTCAGACTGTGGTCATTGTTTGGTCATTTATACTGTAGATAATGCAGTGGTGCGTTCAGGTGCAGTCAGACCGTGGTCATTGTTTTGATGGTCTGCTGCATACGGTTCTTCTTCCTGCTGTCGCTCTGAGCTACGTTACGGCTTGACTTCAACGTGAGTGGCTGAAGCAGCGCGTGAGTCAGGATGACAAACAGTTTTCATCTAATCACATGCAAGGATTTTAAATAACGCCCTCCTTTGAAAATGGATTGGTTGTGGAAGGGTCCCACGTGGTATCGTGAGATAACATCTGGCGACTGTCAGGTTATAAGTCTCCATGCATAGGAAAAATATATGTTTCTTGAAATAACCCACTTTTATTTCTATAATATGTTTTTGGGTTATCTGAAATACATGTGAGAACCATATATGTATGGAATGTATTATATCCCCTATGTATGGAGACTTATGGGGACACCCTGTGTATGGAGACTTATGGGGACACCCTGTGTATGGAGACTTATGGGGACACCCTGTGTATGAAGATTTATGGGGACACCCTGTGTATGGAGACTTATGGGGACACCCTGTGTATGGAGACTTATGGGGACACCCTGTGTATGGAGACTTATGGGGACACCCTGTGTATGGAGACTTATGGGGACACCCTGTATTTAATTCATAGCAAAAAATGCTGTTTTTTTTTCTTTGTTATGATTCAGAAATGTTCCTATTTTTTATTTTTACTTCAGTAAAAGAGTTAAATCAATACTTCTGCTTTTACCAGAGTATTTTTTCCACACTAGTAGCTGTACTTCTACTTAAGTACAGACTGCGAGTACTTTTACCACCTGTGAAAAGGATCATTACATGTGACGTTCAGAGACAATAATTGTGTTTCAGGTGGCGATGAGCACCATGGACAATCCTCTGTTGAAGTACAACGCTAAAGAGTATTTCTTCAAGGCTTCACTGTGTCACTTCATAGTGGATGAACTGAATGCTAAGGTAAAGCAGCAGCCTGACCCTTAACCGTAAAGTAAAGCATCAGCCTGTCACTTTTTAAATGAAATGAACACAAAGATATAGGTAGGTAGGTAGGTAGGTAGGTAGGTAGGTAGGTGTGTCAGTAGGCAGATAGGTAGGTAGGTAGGTAGGTAGGTGTGTCTATATCTATGTTTCTATAACAATCTGTCCTTCAACTACAGCCAATAATGTGATTTTGACCTTTCTGTTAAATGTGACCTTGACCTTTGACCTTTTGCCATATTGACCCAGATAAGGCCAGTCCAGACTAGAGTGACCCAGATAAGGCCAGTCCAGACTAGAGTGACCCAGATAAGGCCAGTCCAGACTAGAGTGACCCAGATATGGCCAGTCCAGACTAGAGTGACCCAGATAAGGCCAGTCCAGACTAGAGTGACCCAGATATGGCCAGTCCAGACTAGAGTGACCCAGATATGGCCAGTCCAGACTAGAGTGACCCAGATATGGACGACTGTGGCTCAGTTGATGGAGCGGGTCGTCCAAGGATCGAAGGGTTGGCAGTTCACGTCCCACCTCTGGCTGTCCACGTGTCAAAGTGTCCTTGAAGTGTCCTGAACCCTAAGTGTCTTCCAGTAGGGTTAGGGGTCAGGGGTCAGGCAGTGCCAGTGTATCAGCAGCAGCCGTCTACTGGTGTATGTGTGTGTGTGAATGGGTGAATGTGAGGAATTGTAAAGTGTTTGAGAACCAACAGGTGAATAAAATGAACTATATAAGTAAAGTATTAACCTACCTACCTATCTACCTACTAGTGATGCGCGGTTAGGGGGTTTTACAGAAACCCGCCCCGCCCAAACCCAAGACGTGGCTCGGCCCGCCCCGCCCAACCCGCATGATGTCACGTATGGATAAACCCAACCCGCCCGCTATCAACCCGCAAGCTTAAATTTGGCTCTAAACTCACATAGTACATTCGCAGCATCTTTACCTTGCGCTTCTAATGTTAAAAGTCATGAAGCATAATTTTTGCCTCCTGTCTAACATCTCAATATTCACTCCAGCACATAAAATAGACTCCACCCACATCATCACTCTATAAAGCAAACACATACAACGTTTCCGTACAACCTTCGCATCACCTGTTTTAATCTTCTCCCTGATCAAGTCCAACATTTTCACTCTTATCTCTGAGTGTTCACGGAGATTTGGCGCTAATAACAAATAACAAAAAGTTGGGATAAAAAAGCATTCAAAACAGGAAGTGACGGGCTTGCACATGCGCGAGCCGAGCACACACGCACGCACACGCACACACACACACACACACACACACACACAACACACACACACACACTTCAGCGGGTATTGATCATCCCTGACCCGCCCCACCCGCATCCGCAATATGTATTAATACTGCGACCCACCCCGCCCGACTCGCGGGTCATAGGAGAATTAAGTTTACGAGTAATTGGAAGGAGAGGAGAGACGAGGATGCTACTGTAGGTTAGCGGGGCTCCTTTCCGTTTCATAACACGGCTGTGGAGACTGCTCCATGCACGCACACACAGTCTCATCTTCCTCTCTATCCTCCCTCATCGGTCTTAACATGGTCTGTAAAGATATGAAGGCAACCCTTTCCTGTAGATGGCAATGCAAAGGATGTGAAAATAACGTGGCTGTTACCCATTCATTCTGACTGGAGCGTGCCGCCTCTCGTGGAATGAAACTGCCGATGTCAATTGAGTTGTCTTTCATCATCATATTTTTTATATGTCGTTGATTATTCTTACTGAGGTTATTTTAAGTTGAAATATTGTATACCTTCAGTCTATCCATATTGTGCCATTTTTGGGAATGTCGTATGGAAAAATGCGGGTATTGATCGTCCCTGACCCGCCCCACCCGCATCCGCAATATATATTAAATATAACCCGCCCAACCCGCAATATGTATTAAAAACTGCGACCCAACCCGCCCGCCCCGCGGGTCACCCGCGGATATCCGCGGGCCAGCGGGTAGCCCGCGCATCACTACTACCTACCTACCTATCTACCTACCTATCTACCTACCTACCTACCTACCTACCTACTTACCTACCTATCTACCTACCTACCTACCTACTTACCTACCTACCTACCCACCTACCTACCTACCCACCTACCTACCTACCCACCTACCTACCTACTTACCTACCTACCTACCTACCTACTTACCTACCTACTTACCTACCTATCTACCTACCTACCTACCTACCTACTTACCTACCTATCTACCTACCTACTTACCTACCTACCCACCTACCTACCTATCTACCTACCTATCTACCTACCTACCTACCTATCTACCTACCTACCTACCTATCTATCTACCTATCTACCTACCTACCTATCTACCTACCTACCTACCTACTTACCTACCTATCTACCTACCTATCTACCTACCTACCTACCTACCTATCTACCTACCTACCTACCTACTTACCTACCTATCTACCTACCTACCTACTTACCTACCTATCTACCTACCTACCTACCTACTTACCTACCTACCTACCTACCCACCTACCTACCTACCTATCTACCTACCTACCTACTTACCTACCTATCTACCTACCTACCTACTTACCTACCTACCCACCTACCTACCTATCTACCTACCTACCTATCTACCTACCTACCTACCTATCTACCTACCTACCTACCTACCTATCTACCTACCTACCTACCTATCTATCTACCTATCTACTTACCTACCTATCTACCTACCTACCTACCTACCCACCTACCTACCTATCTACCTACCTACCTATCTACCTACCTACCTACCTACTTACCTACCTATCTACCTACCTACTTACCTACCTATCTACCTACCTACTTACCTACCTACCTACCTACCCACCTACCTACCTACCTACCTATCTACCTACCTACCTACTTACCTACCTACCTACCTACCCACCTACCTATCTACCTACCTATCTACCTACCTACCTATCTATCTACCTACCTACCTATCTACCTACCTACCTACCTACTTACCTACCTACCTACCTACCTACCCACCTACCTACAGTATCTACCTACCTATCTACCTACCTATCTATCTATCTACCTACCTA
>CM035797.1:46389960-46429960 GCA_020466265.1 Siphamia tubifer
GGAGCCTCCGCCGCAGAGGTCCACCCCTCAGTCTAGTCTGCAGTTAGTGGACACAGTCATTGAAAGAGTCCTGCTCTGGGATTTCCTACCGGTCCGCTTTGAGGTCGCTGGTTTATGCAGCAGAGTGAGACCTCTTAGTCGGGACCACACACCGGAATTAGCCCGTTATCTCCTGAACGCCGATCCAGGCAAATAAGCTCCTGCGGCCGGCGATCTACCGTACAGACAATAACGTTTGTTATTTGAACAAGGTGATGTTAATGCACAATTCATTTCGTGCACCAGTAAAAAAAACATATTTTATTTTTTTTACTAAAGAAGGGTTCGGTGGATGAGTAGCCTATATGAAACTGGTGGGGTTTGGTGCCTCCAAAAAGGTTAAGAACCACTGTTCTACATGTTCAAATAAATATTTCAAACATACAAATAAAGTAAGAGAAATGCATTTATTATTAAAAAAAAATTATTTCCTTTCTTTTGGGGTTTCTGTAAATAAAACATTTTCCACGATGTGACAAAGGTTTGAAAAACACACATTAGACTGGACAAAAGTTCTTCAGGAAAAGGGTTTAGCAGCAAATTTGAGTAAAAGTTGATAAACATGTTATTTCCCATAATTTGTGGGTGCTGATTCCAAATATTTTGTTTATCATGCTGAATTTTGTGTTCTAAGCCTGCTAATTAGCATAATGGCACAGCAGTCATACTAGGCCAATGAAGAATTTAGTTTGAACAATAACTTTTGAAAGGGTTGATGGACTGTCACCAAACGTTACTGCTGCTGCTCCAGCATGTGCACATGAAGTGCTGACATTTCAGAGAACAACGCTTTCAAGATGGCCGACTTTCAAAATGGCTGACGTTAAAAAAAATGCTAACAATCAAGTCTCATGTAGAGGCTAAGCCCCGCCCTTCTACTTCCGGCCCATGGTGCTTAGTTCGCTAATAATGTGAATGGGAGTGAATGGAGGGAGTCGAGATAAATTCTGATTCAGTTTGACCAGTGGTCGGAAATTCACACATGATAGTGTTTAATAATAAATATGAATGTGTCATAGACAGAGCAGCTGTTTATGATGACGTTAGCTTTTATGTGGGTCAGGTTTTATGTGGGTTAGCTTTTATGTGGGTTAGGTTTATGTGGGTTAGCTTTTATGTGGGCTTAGTCAGAGACTACAGTGAGTGGAGGATGTGACGTCACATGTTCTCCAGTCGTGTAGTTTAAATTATTAACAGGTTTTATTCACAGATGAATCAGTCGTTCATTAACAGAAGCAGATGAAACATGAATAATTATTATTTATTATGAGGAACAACATGTGTAGGATTCAGGTCACATTACAAACCAGATACTGTTTAACATTTTATTTACCACTGAATACCATTCATTCATTTTACCATCTCAGGCCCCATAGTGGAGCCGTCACAGAGCGGTGTTACGTTCCATTCAGTGCAATATATTTGACAGGACGAAAACAACATACGCACATTTTATTAACAATACTCGGCTAAAACTGAAAACATTTCCATGTGTGTCATACGTGTAACTATGATTAAGGACATAGTATGTTTGGGCTTGTTTTATTAGTCATAGTTGGCTTAATATTATGGAATTTTCTGATATGAAAAGAAGATAAGTCTGAGATCATGTCTACGTAATGAATGCATAATGCACACGTGAAAATCTGTTTTCAGTTTTAGCACAGTACTGTTAATAAAGTGCTGTAAAAAAATGTTTTGCTTTTGTCCTGTCAAATATATTGCACTGAATGGAACATGACACCACTCTATGACTGCTCCACAGACCCCCCCCCCCCCCCCCCATCTGGCCATTACCATCATAGACATTTATACATAGACGCCTCATAGACTGTCAGTCGTCCCATAGCACTGCCATCTTGAATCGGGTCCAATGAAGGCAGCGGTGTATAGACATCTACGAAGGAAGGAGCTACTGATGAATCTCTCAGTGGAATTATTCACTGAATTTTAAACTGATTGACAAACTCTTTGATTTTTTAGAAACATTGCACGTGTAGCTACTAAACAAGGGGCTGGGATATTTTTTTTTTTTACAAAGCTGGTTTTTCCACTCAACACTTAAACTACACACTCACTCCTTCTGACAATAGTTATTTAAACAGAAGATGGTGGACCTTGTTCAGTCTACGTCTGATCTAATGAGAACTGTAAGGACACAACTGCTACTGGGATTAAACTGATCACAGGTAAAAGGTATGGAAGGAATAATATACTGTCAGCAGGTTGTCATAGTAACAGTTAAATAAACACTGACAAGACAGATAGAACCTCATCATCTTCATGTGTGATCTATTTGCTCTACATCATCCTGCGTATTACAGCTGTTTACTGGTAAACAAACAGCTGTTTACCAGAAAACAAACTGTCCATCTGAGAGAAGGAGTCAAACCATCTGTCTTTAACCCTTGTGCGGTCCTTCATAAAAAGCACACTGGCTGTGTCCTACAATCGGGTCTTAAAAACCCAGATTCCAAAGTTCAGTTCCATAGACTCATCACCTCCCAAGGATATATTACTGTTTTCAGTAGTAAGCAATGGCACCATACAGTACGTATAAAAAGGTACATTTGTGAACCACCGGGTCTCTTTGACCCGAAGGACCGCACAAGGGTTAAGGTTGTTTTCACACCTGTTAGTTTGGTAGACTGGTTCGTTTGGGCCCAAAAGTTGTTACAATGTTGCAGTTCTCAACTGGTTCGGTTCACATTCACACCAGTGTTTTTTGCAAATGGACCAACCACTGTGGGTGTTATATCTGTCCTCACCCATGTGGAGACGCTGTTTGGAAAATACTGCACTTTGGGTGACGTAAGGAAAATTCCCGGAAGAAAACATCAGGCGGATTTGTTTTTTGAAGAGGCACTGTACCTCTTCTTTTACCCACGTTTGTCCCCGACTCATCACGTTGTCTCCAAAACAACGCTTCCCACAATACACCACGCTGCTTGCTACAGAAGCTTCCGTAGGTCAAAAAGACTTCTCCATAAAAGAGATGGGCTGAATCGAGGCCGGTCAGCGTTCTCAACAACAGTGAACCGCTCCAGAGTCCGCGTGGACCGAGACCACCTCGAAAAGGAGGTCTCAGTACGGTCCTTTAGTGCGGACCAAAATAAACTGGTCCACTTTCACACTAGCCCAAACGAACCGGACCTGCAGGTGTTCCGAACTCTAGTCCGCTTAAAGCGAACCCTAACTTCCATCTCATTTACAAAAGGTATTTGTGTGACCAGCATAAGTAATATTACATTTACATGATTCACGTCTTCATAAGATATTGAAAGTTACTTAATGCCACACTTTTTAAACTTTTCTTTTCTGTCTGCATGTTTAGAACAGTACACTTTCTGATGCGAAAAATTTCCTTAAAATGTTTTGTTTCTTACATTTTAGCAACTGCTATCAATGTAAATGTAAAGCTGTAAATGTAAAGTCAATAAAAACCTGAGCACATCTGAATGTTTTGTTTGTTTTCTATTTATGTCTGTTTGTCTTTCTGTCTGTCTGTCTATCTAGCATGTCTGGCGTTACAAACCCTGTCAATATTGCTTGAGAATTGAATGACTTATGACAATTTTAATAGTATAAGTACAATTAAAGTTAATTCCTCTATGGAAGTAATGAACTGTAGGAGGGACTGGCCCTGATCCAAGATGGCCACCTACCCTGCAGGCCCACTGCTCCAGTGGGCGACTGAAGTCAATGACACATCTATGTATATATATCTATGGCCATTCCCATCTCCCATCTACGCTACTGGAAGAATTACGGACACCAGCCTCATTCAATTCAATTCAATTTTATTTAGAAAGCCCCAAATCACAACAAAGTTGTCTCACAGGGTTTTACAGAAACACAATCAACTACAGAGATATATGAAAAGAACCTCCCCCTGTCCTTAGCTCCTCCCCCTGTCCTTAAACCCTCCCCCTGTCCTTAGACCCTCCCCCTGTCCTTAGACCCTCCCACTGGCCTTAGACCCTGCCCCTGTCCTTAGACCCTCCCCCTGTCCTTAGACCCTCCCCCTGTCCTTAGACCCTATCCCTGTCCTTAGACCCTCCCACTGGCCTTAGACCCTCCCCCTGTCCTGAGAACCTGCCCCTGTCCTTAGACCCTCCCCCTGTCCTTAGACCCTGTCCCTGTCCTTAGACCCTCCCACAGGCCTTAGACCCTCCCCCTGTCCTGAGAACCTGCCCCTGTCCTTAGACCCTCCCTCTAGCATTAGCTCCTCCTTCTCAGCAGAAAAAAACTTCCAAACCCAGTGGGAAAAAGAATAAATGTTGAGGAGAACCACACTGAAGGACAGCTATGTGGTCGACCCATCACTGATCATGGAGATCCATCGGGATCACCCGGAGCTTCCTGGGCCGTTGAGGGGGGGGCACTGTCATATCCCTACTCACTGTCTCTTTTTTTCCCTTCACTCTGTCTTTCCATCCTGCACCCTGTCACCTTTCACCTTATTATTTCACCTTGTCCTCGCAGACCTCTCCTCATCACCTCTCCCTGTTTAAGTCTGTTCATTTCCTGTCTCCTTTGTCAGTTCACCTCATATGTTAACCTCTTCAGAGCTCCCGTCTCCTTCCAGATGGGCCCCACCGGATCGTTGCACCAGTTTGGGACAGTTGACTGTTTTTGTGTGTGAGTTTTTTGTATGACTGATGGTCATATCTTGTTTCTGGATTTTCTGTTTTGAGCTCAGAATAAAGTGCCTGTGTGAAGCTGTTGGCGTCCGCATTTGGGTCCTATCCACTACACCCTGTGACACAGTCAACATGGCGATGGCTTGCAGTGTGGTGGCTTTCCATTTCCATAATAATGACACCGATCCAGAGTGAATTGTCACACAGCTGTAAGTTTGAATGGTCATTCAAAAGTCCCAATCTGTCAGAAAGCACATATTTCTGTGGAATGGTAGAACTCAGCTAATTAAAGTAAATAGCTATGGTTTTCCTTGTGAGTCCAATAGGTGTGTTTGGAAAAATTAGGTTTAGCGAAAACTTATATAGCTAACTAGGCTTTCTATGACATTATATTGTGATTAACAGAATTAATACAAAATTACAAAAAAGTTAAAAAGCCCCCCCCAAAAAAAAAAACATTTCTCAGCAGAGCAGTTAAAGAACAAGAACACTTTCCTTTTTCCAATGTCCTAATTCAGCATACACATACATATTGCTTTTTGTCAAAACATTCAAGACAAGAACTAGAAAAAATGACTATTATTGGGGTCTTCTGTATTATGCAGTAAATACAATGTCATTTTTTTTTTTATTTGGCACTTCAGGTAAATAGTGCAATCTTTACATTATTGGGATACTGTGCATTTAAGAGTTAAAGTGTTTGCCTGTTGGCTACTTACAGGGATACTCCACCCCCAGGCCAAATCCAGTGTGTCCCCACTGTTCGCAGACATAAATAAGTGTGTGGAAGCATTTTCCTGGTGACCCAGCCAATGTCCGAATCTATAAAAAATGACCACAGGTTGGATTCCTACATTAACTGCATTCTCAACAAAGTATCTCGTCTAAAGTGGATTGATGTACTTGATTTTATCTCCTCATTACTTTCCTCGTACTGGACATTTACTTCAAGGGTGAATGATGACGTAATTCACGGCGCAAAGGACTCGTCTTACTCATTTGTGTATGGGAACTATTTTTCGGTGCGGAGAAACACCGCCGATGCACACCAAGGACTGTCAGTGAGAGCAGGACGTGTTGTTCAACAATAAAGGAAGAAAGACAGACCGAAAGAAACAGTGAAAGACCTTCAAGTGTGCAGCGATTCATCTATGATCTGAATAAGCATGACTTATAGCCTAGGTATTTCATGACACTCAAAGATGCCACGAGATGTTCTAGGTTGTCAGCTGAGTCCACAGAATGATTAGGACTATAAGTGTAAATAGTCCTATCAAAATGAAGCCAACAAGTAAACCTAGGCTATAAACCTAAGAAAGTCATGCTTATGTTAAGTTATGGTTCTGTCTTTCTGCTAATTATCATAATAGCATAGCAGTCATAGGCGAATGAAGTAAGACATTTTATAAAAAGTCCAGTGGTACATGTGGCCCCACAGCTACACTCAGATATATTAATATATATGTTGCTATGACTAATGGACTATTGTTCTAAATTTCAGCCTGATACAATTACGTTTAACTGATTAATTGAGAAATAACAATAAAAATGAAGATTTTTTTTTTTTTTTACCTTTTTTAACCTTTATTTGCCCAGGTGTGTCTCATTGAGATAAATGATCTCTTTTTCAAGGGAGACATGCCCTTTCAGTGCATGTCTTTTTACTGAGTCTTTTTAATGTGCAAATTAGAAGTCTTAAACATCAGAATTCAGCTTGGCAAACACAATATTCAGAAGTAGCACCCTAAAATGATGTCAAAAAACGCGGTTTACCAACTTTTCCTCAACTTTGCCGCTAGAACTCTTGTGTGAAAATTGTACTAGTCTACATACAAGCTTCAAGCCTTAGATATGACTGGTGACGTAAGGTTTATGAGCGTCTCCAAAGACTATTACTACATTTCCCAGAAGACACTGCGGCCTACTCGTTAGATTCTGCGACACCAGTTTCCGTCGGTGGTTTTGTGCACGTTCGCTCTACTTGCATCGCTGTGGCCGAGGAGGCTTTTCAGTCCTAATATTTGACCATACAGTCATTTTAAGTGAGTAGATATCAGTTAGAAGTTTGTCGTTGAAGGAGGAGAGACCAAGAAAGCCGCCAAGATGCCGCGAATTATGATAAAGGGAGGCGTCTGGCGCAATACCGAAGTAAGTGTTTACATGGCTAGCCTAGTAGTTAGCGTAATGCTAGCTTAAAAGAAACCCAACATGTTTAAGTGGGTAGGCTAATTTCACGGCATTTAATAAAGTTTGATTACTTGTTGTTAAATCAGTAACGTCAATGCAATTGTATCTGACATATAAAATGTCTACACACAACATATGAGAATACATTGATACGTATCTGTTAATTGGTTAAAATGGCAATGCTAAGTAGCAAGTAGCACTGTAGTCCTGGTGCATCCTACACTGGTTCTCGGGTTTCTCTTTTCCCACTGGATTTTTTTGTTTTTCCTTGCTGATAGGGACAGGGACATTAAACCATGTACTTCATCTACTGTTTAGTGGACTTGTTTGCTTATATATGTATATATATACCTCAGTATTTATATTATTTAAATGTTCTTGTTCTACATTTACCTCATGGTGGTGTCTTGCAAAGTGCGGTGTTTCTGCACTATGTCACGTGTGTGTTACACAATTTGCAAATATCTTTCCACATGTTCAAAGCTAAAAATCCTAAATATGTCCACACTTTTGACTTAAAATGTGATGGTGGGCATTTTTGCCAGTTGTCCTCCATTCTGTCTTCCTTTAAAGTTTTTCTGGGATATAACGTCATAGATAGTGGAATAAATACATTTTGCCCTCTGCTGGAGACAAGTGCACATTTTTACCCACCCAGTTTAAAATGAATCCTTTAAATATGGGAGAGAAAAAAAATCGATTTTTGAACAAAAAAATCGATTTACAAAACGTAAAACAAAAAATCCTGATACATATGCAAATGGACCCCCCCCACACACACACAATACAGTGTGTGTTTTGGTGAGTGATGTTATGTGACATGACTGGGTGATACTGAAGATCTGATGTGGTATTTATACAGGATGAGATCCTCAAGGCGGCTGTTATGAAATATGGGAAAAACCAGTGGTCTCGTATTGCTTCCCTTTTACACCGCAAGTCTGCCAAACAGTGTAAAGCAAGATGGTAAGTCTGTTAATATCACTCTGTTATCGATATCTTCTAAAGAATGCTTCCCATCAATATGGATGATTGTAGCAGGCACAGCAGAAAAGGTGTTTTACAGAGTCATTCAGATTGTCAACCATTTTCACATTGTAGAAATCTGTAGGTGAAGATTTATTACATTTTACCATTTCAAAATATGAATCATTTTAGAGATATGTAAATATATAGACTGACCCTTGGACGGGATGTCATGTCATTGTAAATTTGTAGTTCAAGCCATTGTGATGATTTCATGATACGTTAATGGTTACTATAAGATAAGAGGAGCAGTGGTGTAGATAGATACTTTATTAATCCTTTTTCAAGGAAATTGCTTTTGTTACAGCAGTAGAAAAAAAACCTTCAGATAGCCCATCACATCACGCACACAACAAAGATCATTATTGCACATAAAAATATCCCTATTACCCATAATATATCACTATTGCAAAACAAAACACTACTATTGCACATAAAAATATCCCTATTACCCATAAAATATCACTATTGCACATAAAAACACTACTATTGCTCATAAAAAGATCACTATTACCCATAAAATATCACTATTGCTCATAAAAAGATCACTATTACCCATAAAATATCACTATTGCACATAAAAACACTACTATTGCTCATAAAAAGATCACTATTACCCATAAAATATCACTATTGCACATAAAAACACTACTATTGCTCATAAAAAGATCACTATAACCCATAAAATATCACTATTGCTCATAAAAAGATCACTATTACCCATAAAATATCTTTATTGCACATAAAAACACTACTATTGACCATAAAAAGATCACTATTACCTAGAGCTGGGCAAAAAATCGATTTAGATTTAAAATCGAGTTTTATGGCAATTCATTATGACAATGGCGATTCATATTTTAGGAAAATCGTGCAATCCGACCCCCCCCCCCCCACACACACACACACACACACACACACACACACGCTGACTCCTATGTTGTGTTCATGCTCAACAAACACTGACTGAAACCTTTTCTCGAGGCACACCTTATCAGAGTCCTGCACGGTTCTGATTTTGACAAACCGTAACCGCCCGTACCCGTCATGTTTAAACTCGTATCCGACCCGTTTTCCGACGGAAAAAAAAAAATCTGCATCTGAACCGACCCGCTATAAATGAACCCGATATCCGACCCGAACCCGAAAGAAAATGTCAGATAGCCAAACTTAAATACAAACATTTATTGCCACGAATATACTGAACAGTGACATAGCCAAGGCAGAGCCAAATAAAAATGTTGTTAACCTTTTAGCCTATGAACCGAAAATTAGACCCGCAATCACCCACGTCCGACCCGAACCGAACCCGTATCCGACACAGCACAACATTTTTCACCTGTTTCGTAAAAATTTGCGGTTCACCCACGGGTACCCGAACCCGTGCAGGACTCTGCACCTTATGATAAACATGGAACACGATGTGGAGCGATAACAGACACAATAACATCATATATCCAAAATATTGGTAACATGTTCAGGTTTATTGAAGTAGTTTGATTGATAATAAGGTTTTGTTTTATTTTGTAAAAAATGTTACTAGTTTTATTTTTATTTTACTTTTGCACTACTACGTTTTTTTGCAATGTTTTTCATATAATATGAGTATTAATGTATATTGTTTTAGTTGTTAAAATATTTTAAGCTTTCTTTTTTCCAACAAAATGTATCTTTTACACAATTTTTTTTGCACAGTTTTTCCTGTAACAGTGGTGGATATGTCTGGACTTACTACAGTTCATGTAGACAAAGTCTCAGGTTGTAGTTGCACCTTTTGCACAACTGATTTATTATTTACACTTATTTGTAGAAGTATTTTTGTTTTACATGTTATTTAATTTAAAAAAGAAGACAAAAGAAACCACGTTTCTAGTGTTTTCATTTTCATTTAGCCCACGTGGAAAAAAATCGAATCGTGAATCGAGTTTTTTGGGAAAAAATCTGAGATTTTTTTAAAAGAGAAAATCGCCCAGCCCTACTATTACCCATAAAATGTCACTATTGTACATAAAATATCACTATTGTACATAAAATATCACTATTACCCATAAAAAGATCACTATTGCGCATTAATAATAGTGTGTGAAAGGAGACAAATGTCCAAAAATTGATAATGTCCATCAAATGATCTCAGTTTTTGTGAGACCATTCGAGCAGTGATGATCACATTATTTATGGAATAGTCATTGTCTTAAATAAAAAAATATCCACTGTAGATCAAGTCAAAACTGATTTCCATCAGTAAAATATTTAGGATTAATGACCCTAATGTTATGCACCCATGGACATTAAAATCTACACTCAATGCTATTCTCAAAAAGTTGTTTTCAAATGATAGATATTTTATGTCGGCGGCCAAATCCTGGGATTGAGCAGTAGCATACTTGTAGCCATCACAGAACTCTAGTTTTGTGTTTGTCGTCTTCAGGTACGAGTGGTTGGACCCCAGCATCAAAAAAACCGAATGGTCCAGAGAGGAGGAAGAGAAGTTGCTTCACTTGGCCAAGCTGATGCCCACTCAGTGGAGGACCATTGCTCCTATCATAGGACGCACTGCTGCTCAGTGTCTGGAGCACTATGAATACCTGCTGTAAGTCATTACCTTCACTACATAGAATAAATACTCTGTGAAGGAGGTTATGTTTTACCTCGCATGTGTCTGTCTGTCTGCTGTCAGTAAGATAACTCAAAAAGTTATGGACGGATTTTGATCAAACTTTCAGAGAAGATTGATAATGCATTAAGGAAGAAACCATTAAATGTTGATCTGTAAAGGTCAAAGGTCAACATGCCAGTGAAGGTCAACAGTTCAAACACATCAGTGGTGATATCTCAGAATCCAGACCAGATAGTATCAGGTGTTTTTTTTTTCATTCACTTCATCTGACCTTCTGACCTCAGATGAGATAACACCCATAGGCTCCATGACGTCACGTAAAGACGTCACGTAAAGACGTCACGTAAAGACGTCACGTAAAGACGTCACGTAAAGACGTCACGTAAAGACGTCACGTAAAGACGTCACGTAAAGACGTCACGTAAAGACGTCACGTAAAGACGTCACGCGACGTCACGTAAAGACGTCACGCGACGTCACGTAAAGACGTCACGCGACGTCACGTAAAGACGTCACGCGACGTCACGTAAAGACGTCGCGTAAAGACAATATCTTGTGCTTCATATTTAACATTAGATCTAACATGTGACATTTGGTCGTTGTGCGACGTCACATAACGTCAGAGTGACGTCATACGTGGTCAAATATTGAAATGGACATATGTGAAAAACAGGACCCAGAATTTCTGGAAATGTTTTTAAACCCTCTAAGGAATTATTAATGAGCCATAAAATAAATGGTTAGTGAACACAGAACACTAGTTTATAAAGAAGTTCTGAACATCCAGATCCAAACCTTGGCAGATTTAATGTGTTAGCGTTAGCGTTAGCACAGACTGGTGCTGCTTCATTGAGGTCTGAACTCTACCACTGATCTAGTTAGACTACATTTCTTGTAGTTTGTGAAAATCAACTTCTATTTAGTTTTTTCACATCATCTTTATATAACCAGCTATTTTTTGTATGTGGAAATCTTTAATTTATAGAGACTGAAAAAAGCTGAATTTAAGAATATGTGACTTCAAAACCATTGTTGATTTAAGGGCCTTTGGTTTGCATAGAATCATTAACATTGGTAACTATATGTTACGCTAATTTTCTGTCTAGTTCTGGTTTGTTTTACTTAAGGTCGTCCTTATTTATTCTAGCATCTGTTTAGTTTTCTGGCTTATTTCAATAAACAATCGATTGTTTGATTCCCCTCAACTGTAATAAAAGTGTTGTAGACAAGTAAATTTTTTGCTATAGAATAGAACTTATTATTTAAATAACTATTTATGTTTAGAGATAAAGCTGCACAAAGAGACAATGAGGAGGAAGTTGGAGATGACCCCAGGAAACTAAAACCAGGAGAGATCGACCCTAATCCAGAAACAAAACCTGCCAGACCAGACCCTGTGGACATGGATGAAGGTACTGTAATGCATTGGTTGGCAAAAAATACCTTTTGAATGGGCTTTTAAAATGGAGGGAAAATTGTCACGAAACACCATTTTCACTTTCGTTTTGCATAAACCTACATAGGCTAGTAAGAAAACCAACCATCATCACAGTTAAAGTGACTCAAGTATTACTGTCAGTTTTAATAATAATATTAATAATAATAATGGGTTAAATTCCTATAGTGCTTTTCAAGGCACCCAAAGTGCTTTACATTAGTGATCCATGATTCATTCACTCTCACATGCTCCCTGTAATGGTGGTAAACTACATATATAGCTACTGTTGCTCTGGGGCAGACTGATAAAAGCGTGGCTGCCATTTCGTGCCGAAAGCCTAATTTATACCTCCGGAACTGGACGTATTATGGATGTTGAATTTTAAATTCTCTAGGGGGCACTAAGAAGTTACATTGCTGAGGGTTCAAGATGTCTATTGAAACAGTGATTTTGAAGTTTTTACTGTGGAGGCATGAAAAACGGACCAGAAATAGACACACAAGACGGTGGAGTGTGTGTCCACTGAATACAAAGAGGATAGTTGATGGTGAATTGATCTCACTGGTTCTACCTATGCATCATATGGATGAGGAGAAGCCTTTTCACTATGTCAGGATGACTGCTGATACCTTCCACCGTCTCCTTGCCCAGGTTAAGCCTAATTTATACCTAAAAGTCCTAGCGGGAACCTTCTTCGTGAGTGTAATTTCAAAATGTTCTCCTTCAGCCTCTCTACTGCCCCCACAATTTCCTGTGGTATTTCTCCGTTTCACCCAGAGCTCACTGGGTTGCTCAACTCTTGACCAACGGACAAACTGACGGGTAAAAGTACCTCTGGAACTGGATGAAACCGTCTGTTTCCATACTTAATGGAGGGTATAAATTAGGCTTAAGTCTTGAGTGAGTCTTGTATGAAACATTGTGGATCTCCCTTTGACAAGGGTGAAAAACATACAGACTGATCATTTCCCAACTGCATTAGTTCTAGTGTTAAGTAAAATAAATAAATTGCATGTGTCTCTTCTTCTAGATGAGTTGGAGATGCTTTCAGAGGCCAGAGCTCGTCTGGCTAATACCCAGGGAAAGAAAGCAAAGCGAAAGGCCAGAGAGAAACAGCTGGAAGAAGCCAGGTCAGACTCGTATAACAATCATTGCCTCACACTAGTTTATTTCAGTGGTTAGAAAATCCGGTCCCCATGGCTCGGTGTCCTGCATGATTTAGATGTTTCCCTCTTCCATCACACCTTGAAACCATTCCATCACTATCAGGCTGATGAGGATCTGATCATTAACTCTTAAGTGTCAGCGCTGACATGTTGTGAATGAGCTTTGTTCATGTGTCAAAAGGAAACAAATTTAGAAAAAGGCTCAATTAAAACTGCTGGGACCACATTTCAATATTAGTTGTTTTTCTTTCATTTTTAGTTAATTTCTTGCAAATTTTTCCATGTAGTTTATAATTTTGTAAATATTTATTAGTTTTTGTTCATTTTATTGCTCATTGTGTTTATTATTCTACATTTTGTTTATTTCATTATTTTTTTCTTTTATTTTGTTCAGTTTGTGTCGTATTTTGTTCATATTACTAACTATTGAAAAATTGTTTTCATTTTTGTTCATTTTATTGATGACTTTGGCCATTCTTTTGTTCATTTTCTTGCTTATTTTAATTTTTTTTCTTTTTTTTTTTTTTACTGTGGAACTGCTAGTCTCAGGAGTTAAAGGGTTAACTGAATCATGTGGAAGAGGGAAATATCTAAAGGCCCTCGAGGACTGGAGTTTGACACCCCTGTTTTCAATTTTTCCCTCTGCCATCATGCCTGGTTGATTTAATGATCAGTTTATAATCCAGCCCTGCAAAAGACTGATAATGGTGTGATGGAAGATTGAAATGTCCAACACATGCAGGTTACGGAGCCATGAGATTTCAGAACCACTGACTGGTCTATCAGATGCAAAAAAAAACAAAAAAAACCCGCTGACTGTGTACTTTCTGCTGCAGACGTTTGGCTGCTCTGCAGAAGCGCAGGGAGTTGAGAGCTGCAGGAATTGACGTTCAGAAGAAGAGGAAGAAGAAGAGAGGAGTGGACTACAATGCTGAGATCCCCTTTGAAAAGAAACCTGCACCAGTAGCCATGACTATTACTTTGTGATTATTTGATGAGAATTCAATGCAGAGCCTCTTATTTATTCTATCTTTGTAATCTATTCATTACTCTTAACCTTTTTACTTGAAGGGTTTCTATGACACCAGCATGGAGAATTATGATGCCCTGGAGCCAAACTTCAAACGACTGAGACAACAGCATCTGGATGGAGAACTGCGCAAGTAAATCATATTACCGTATTTTCCACACTATAAGAATGAATGGTTTATTTTTGAGAGTTTTTCATATATAAGGGGCACTGGACTATAAGGCACATTAAGTGCAGTCAAAATCATGAGCCAAAAAGTCAAAATTATGACATAAAAAGACAAATTTATGAGGTAAAAGTCAAAATTCAAAGTCACTAAGCACAACCAGAATTGATCTATATGTAAGGTGCACTGTCATTTTTTGATAAAAAAATAAAGTCATTTAAGTACGCCTTATAGCCCAGAAAATAAGGTACTTAAAATATAAACTTTACTTTAGTTCTGTTTGCAATACACCCACATACAACTAAGGATCAAAATACATCTTATTCTGTATTTGAAATGCACACACCAAGAGTTGGTTATTTAACCAATAATGACCAGGAAGTTGTTTTCATTTTAACATCAAATTATGTAAAACAGTGCAGTGTAGAATCACACATTTTGCTTTCTGTTTAAAATAATGGCTTTGTTTGATGTGGATGGTAGACTCTACTTAATATATAAACTGATGCTGTCAAATTATTACTATTTTTAATCCGATTAATCACAGAGTTGCTTTGGATTAATTTCATTTAATCATGATTAAATATTCATTTTTAATCTATATTAGTTGCATTTCATTAAGCATTACCAAACAGGCTCAAGAAAGAAGTGAATATATCTTCACAGAATGTTTTTGTCATAAGCTGGGTGACACATTAGCCTAGTCCTAGCAGAATCCCTGACTGACGTATGCTTACCATACCATCTTTATTTAGAAAAGCTCTTTAAAACAGACACAGCTGACACAAAACGCTGCACACGACAAGACAACCGAAAGGCATAAAACACAAAGCAGAGAACGAAGAACAAGGCAATAAAATAAATCTAAAAATATAAGTTCTAAAACTACACAGATACAGAAATGATCATACAATAAAAGAACTAAAATCAATGAATCACTAAGTCAAAGCTTTATACTTCACATTTAAGATGAAAGTGTTTCAGTGAAAAGCAATCTCCATCTTGCAGAGTGTGCAAAACACTTTATATCCATCAACTGTTCCTGCCGGTGGGGGGGTTGTACTCAAATTTAACATGCTAAAATCCACTCGTACTCGTCATCTCCCGCTTCATCCGGGTCACGGGGGCAGCAGAGTAGCCCAGACTTCCCTCACCCCAGCTACCTCAGCCAGCTCCTCCAGGGGAATTCCGAAGCGTTCCTAGGCCAGCCAAGAGATATAATCCCTCCAGTGTGTCCTGGGTCGACCCAGAGGTCTCCTCCCGGAAGGACATGCCCTGAACACCTGCCCAGGGAGGCGTCCAGGAGGCATCCTCACAAGGTGCCTGAGCCACCTTAACTGGCTCCTCTCAACATGGAGGAGCAGCGGCTCTACTCCGAGCCCCTCCCAGATGTTCGAGCTTCTCACCCTATCTCTAAGGCTGAGCCCACGCACCCTACAAAAGAAACTCATTTCGGCCACTTGTACCCGTGATCTCATTCTTTCGGTCATGACCATAGGTGAGGGTTGGAACGTAGATCGACCGGTAAATTGAGAGCTTCACCTTCTGGCTTAGCTCCTTCTTCACCACAACGGACCGGTTTAACACCCGCATTACTGTGGATGCTGCACCAATCCACCTGTCGACCTCCCGCTCCATCCTTCCGTCATGCGTGAATAAGATCCTGGAGGTACTTGAACTCCTCCACCTGAGGCAGGACCTTCCCCTGACCCGGAGAGGGCACTCTACCCTTTTCCGGCTGAGAACCATGGCCTCAGACTTGGAGGAGCTGATCTTTATCCCAGCCACTTCACACTCGGTTGTGAACCGCTCCAATGAGAGCCACTAAATCCACTAAAAATCACAAAAAATTAACACAAAAATTAAAAATCCAAAACATATTAAAAAATTCTTCTAACCCCCCCCCCAAAATAAAAAATAAATAAAAAAATAAAAAAATATATGTGTATATGTATTTGGTCACATGTCCCTTTGGCCATTTTCACTGCAATAAGATATCTCAGTATCCATCAACAAGCTTCTGATTGAATATTTGACCACTACTCTTGACAGAATCAATGCAGTTCATCAAACTTAATTATTCTTATGGCTGTATGTATATTTTTAGATTATTAGATTATTTGTAGATTTGGTCACATTTTTGAGTACATCTACAATAAATGAATAAAAGAAGCATACTACAGGAAGGTTTCTTGTGGCAAAAGTGTGTTTCAATCAGTCTATCAGAGAAAAATAAGAGTTCTATATTGGAATTATTGGAAACTCAAGACCGCCATGACATTATGTATGTAAACTTTTGACTGACTGTAAATGTGCATTGCCTTTCAGCCCAATAAATACAGGTTTCAAAGGAACCAGTGCAAGTTTCACTATCAAACTGCACACATTTCCATTTACCTTTAGATCTTATTTAGAACCAGCATGATTTATACATTTTGTTTTAATCCAGTGAACGTGAGGAACGGGATAGGAAGAAAGACAAGCAGAAGATCAAGAAGAAGAAGGAGAGTGATCTGCCGTCGGCCATTTTACAAACCAGCGGCGTGGCAGAGTTTACCAAGAAGAGGTCCAAACTGGTTCTACCTGCACCACAGGTGACCTTCACATATCGACCTCACCATCTAAACTTAAACCTGCATGTTGAATTCTTCTAGAGCTGTGGAGTCTGTGACCTTCACTTTGTTTCATCATCATCATCACATGTTTATTTCAAACCTGCAACCACAGTTTACGCTGAGCAAATGACAACACCTCAGCCAAAAAACAAACAAGTTGTTTGAAAAGAAGATAGAAAAACCATTGCTTTTCAAATCCACCCCCTCACACCACACAGCCCATCTCAAAACATCCCATTACAGCAATACAGAACAATATAAACAACTTAGAACCTAGAACCTGTGTGTGTGTGTGCGTGCGCCTGTGTGTGTTACGTGAAATATCATCCCAACACATTTCACTGCTGTCGCCTTCGAAGCTTCAGATTGACCATGAGACTGAATGAATGGGCTAATTCTCTTGTGAATAAAAGTCTCTAGTGAACTCTTTAAATACACTAACATGTCAAACAAACCTGCTGGTTGATATTATAAGGATATGTTCACGTGGTCCCCACATTGTCAGGTCGAAATATTAACTGTAAATATGCTCAGCACCTAACAACAAATTATAAATGTATATAGTGCTTTTTACACAGTGCTGCACTTGACATTTACAGAACAGAGAATATATTTATCTGTAAAAAAAAACAACCTCAACTTAAATATTCAAAGACTAACAGATAATAAAATGAAACCTTGACTGTATCTACTTTAGGAATCACCCTGATCACAAGAAGCATGATCAGGACTGCCTTAGTTCTCGCATTCCAGCAGCCAATGGTTGTTATGGTTACAGTGATTGCCATTTTCACTCTGAGGGAAGTGATCATGTGACAATGTATGTCACATCCTGCGACATATAATTGTGGAAAAAGTCTTTCCATTGCACTTTTGCGATAAAAGTGGCCGTAGGGCGTATGTAGATGGCGGCGCGTGCACACGCAGCAGCTCCTCTCTCTCCATTGTTATGTTGTTCTACATTGTGTAACTGTCCGCCTTGTCACGTCCACTAGACGCACAGTACACATACTCCCGAGAGGTTCTTCTCGCCATCGGTAGAAACTCATTCACGGACATTAACCCAGCGTACACGGGAGCGCTACGCGACCGCGGTCTGCTTCGGAGGCCTACTCAAGCACTGACCTCTGCTCCTACGACCAGCCCACAGTGGAAGCGCCACAAGCGGAATACAAGGAAGCAGAAGAGGGGGAAGCGCGGAGGTATCCGGGCTAGGCTAGTGGCTAGCCCTTACCGTCCAGCTATTCCGTCCATCACACTGGCCAACGTACGCTCATTAGACAACAAACTGGACTATATCCGCTTACTTCGCACGACTTCCAAGACGGTGAGAGAGTGCTGTGTTTTTGTTTTTGTGGAAACATGGCTTAACGACAGCGTCCCGGACTGTGCTATCCAGCTAGCCCAGCTAACATGCTACCGGGCAGACAGAGCGCTCGTCGAGGGGGGGAAGACTCGCGGCGGGGGACTCTGTGTTTACATCAGTGATGCCTGGTGCTGCGACACTGCCGTGGTTTGCAAACACTGCGTACCACTGGCAGAGTTTCTGATCATTAAATGCAGACCATTCTACCTGCCCAGGGAGTTTAGTGCCATATTGCTGGTGGCATTATATATCCCTCCCAGCTCCACCAACAACAGGAGTGAGGCGCTGCATGAGCTCCACTAGCACATCAGTGAGCAGCAGACTCTCCATCCTGATGCCTTCCTCATCCTAGCCGGGGATTTCAACCATGCAAACCCCAGAAGCGTGTTTCCACAACTCCATGCTCATATCCACTTCCCCACAAGAGGTAACAACATTCTGGACAATGTTTTCACTGCAAAAAGAGGAGCCTACAAGGCTCTCCCCCTCCCCCACCTCGGAGCCTCAGATCACACCACTGTTATGCTAATGCCAGCATACAGGCCGCTGGTTAAAGCCATCAAACCAGCTTCAAAGCAGGTACATGTGTGGCCGGAGGGGTCCACAGAGGCACTCCAGGACTGTTTCTCCATCACTGACTGGAGTGTATTCAGACAAGCAGCCACCTACAACAACTCCATTGACCTCCAGGAATACACAGAGTCTGTCACTGCCTACATGAGGAAGTGTATGGATGATGTCACCACCACCAGAACCATCACCATTCGAGCCAATCAGAAGCCATGGCTGACAGGAGAAGTCCACAGGCTCCTGAAGGCTCGAAATGCTGCCTTCAGAGCAGGGGACGCAGCGGGCCTAAGGTCAGCTAGGGCCAATCTGTCACGTGGCATCAGGGTGGCAAAGAGACAATATTCCAGGAGGATCACTGACCGCTTCAGGGACAGCAGGGACACCAGGAACCTGTGGAGGGGGATTCAGACCATCACAGACTACAAACCACCTCCACAGACCTGTGACAGCCCCTCCTCTCTGCTGCTAAACCAGCTGAATGGCTTCTTCGCTCGCTTTGAGGCAGACAACAGCACCCCAGCACAGAAGACCCCCCCTCCTCCCGGTGACCAGGCGCTGACGTTATCTCCTGAGAGCGTGAGGCGAACTCTCAGAGGGATAAATGGACGCAAAGCCTCAGGCCCTGACAACATCCCTGGTCGGGTCCTGAAGGACTGTGCTGTGGAGCTCACAGATGTCTTCACGGACATCTTTAACACTTCGCTGAGCCAGGCTGTTGTCCCCACATGCCTCAAAGCCACCACCATTATCTCGGTCCCGAAGAAGCCATCTCCCGCCTGCTACAATGACTACCGCCCGGTCGCACTCACTCCCATCCTTATGAAGTGCTTTGAGCGGCTAGTCATGCAGCACATCAAGTTAGCCCCCCCCCCACCCTGGACCCCTTCCAATTTGCATATCGGTTGAACCGCTCCACCGACGACGCCATCTCCACTGCCCTTCACTCAGCCCTCACCCACCTGGAGACCAAAGACTCTCACGTCAGAATGCTGTTCATTGACTTCAGCTCAGTATTCAACACAATAATCCCCCAGCAGCTTATACACAAACTGGACCGTTTGGGACTCGGCACCTCTGTGTGCAACTGGCTGCTGGACTTCCTGACAGGGAGACCACAGGTAGTCAGAGTCGGCGGCAACACATCCAGCACCATCGTGATGAACACAGGGGCCCCCCAAGGATGTGTGCTGAACCCCCCCCCCTCTTCACTCTGCTGACACATGACTGCACTCCAACATCCAGCTCCAACCTCTTTATTAAATTTGCGGACGACACGACTGTGATGGGTCTCATCAACAGGGACGATGAGACGCTCTACAGGAGCGAGGTACTTAGGCTGGCCAGGTGGTGCAAGGACAACAATCTCTGCCTGAATGTGGAGAAGACGAAGGAGATGGTCGTCGACTTCAGGAAGGCGCACACCCAGCATGCTCCTCTGACCATCGACGGTGCTGCAGTGGAGAGGGTGAGCAGCACCAAGTTCCTGGGTGTGCACATTTCTGAAGACCTGTCCTGGAGCCGTAATACCGCATCACACAGAAGAGTGAGAGCCCTGGCCCCCATCATGCAGACTTTCTACGTGGGCACCATTGAGAGCATCCTGACCAGCTGCATCACTGTGTGGTACGGCGCCTGCACTGCGTCCTGCCGTAAGACTCTGCAGGGCATAGTGAGAGCAGCTGAAAAGATCATTGGTGCCCCTCTCACTCCTCTTGCTGACATTTATGCCTCCCGCCTCACTCGCAAAGCTGCCAGGATCATAGGTGACCCCACCCACCCATCCCACAGCCTCTTCAGCCTGCTGCCATCGGGGAGGAGACTGCGGAGTCTCAAAGCCAGAACCAGCAGGCTGAAAGACAGTTTCCACCACCAGGCCATCAGGAGACTAAACTCTCTCCCTTCCCTGCCTCTCTTTCCCCCCTCAGTCTCCCGCCACTGATGGGGGTCCCCCACATTTGCACATAGCACTACATTGCACTACTGCACTACCACACTTTGATCACACACTGTAAATATCATGTGCCCACGACTGTTGCCTCTTTTATTTATTTTATTTATTTTTTAATTTTTTAATTTATTTTTATTTTTTGTTCGTATTTTAGTATTTGCCATGTTAACTGGAAGTGAGAGGACGAAATTTCATCTGTGCTGTATGTCTTGTATGTATATGCTCATTTGACAAATAAACCTGAATCTGAATCTGAATCTAAATTAGAATATGGAAAAATCATGAAAGAATTCAGGTGTTTCTATTACCTGTTTTTATTGCAATAGTCACATTTTGCAAATTTCCAAGGGCAATGGAAACATAGCTAGAGTTAGTGTAGGTTAGCGTTAGTGTGAACTTTAATACCAGTTGCTCATGGCTGGATAGACGTGTGCTTGTGTTGTGTCCACTGACAATGTGATGTCATCACAACCCGTCGACTCGACTTTGACGAATAAGTCGACTTGAAAAAACTGAAGTTGTTAATGCCCATATATACGCACACACCCACACAGAGTAAGAGCATGATATACCTAGTTTATGAAAATTATATGTGTATAATTTATATTACTGTGAGAATTGCACAGGGTTATATGGTTATATTGATTACATGACAATATGATGTATAACATGACAAAACGATGCAGTCAGTTTCTGACATCAAGTGTTTAGCTCCAGTCTTTTTTCTTACTTTATAGATCAGTGATGCTGAGCTGGAGGAAGTTGTCAAACTGGGCGTTGCCAGTGAGGTCGCACGGCAGGCGGCTGAGGAGAGTGAAAGTGGAAACTCCGCCTCCTCCACTCTCCTATCAGAATATAGTGTCACCAACACCATGGCAACAGGCCTCCGTACTCCACGAACCCCAGCTGCCCAGGACAGGATACTGCAGGTAACGCACAACACTTTAGCAGAACCAAGATTCAAATGTGACTTATGCTGCATTTCCACCTGTATCGGCTCAACCTGATGCTTCTGAGGAGTTGTTTTAGGGTAGGCTCACTTTCCCACAATATGAAAAAAAAACCCTGCTTTAGTGGAAACACAGCATTTATAACCTTACAGGAAAAAGTCAATGATCTTTATGTATAAATAAGTCCAAAGTTTCTTATGTTTCATGTAAAGCACCTTGATTTGTCCTGTACACAAAATGTGCCATACAAATACATTTGCCATGCCAAAGATAAGATGCTTACTCCTTTTCTGTGTATATTTTGTGTCATTACAGGAAGCCCAGAACCTGATGGCTCTGACCAACATTGACACACCTCTGAAGGGAGGCCTCAATACTCCACTGCACGAGAGCGATTTCAGTGGAGTGACCCCTCAGCGGCAACAGATCCAAACTCCTAACACTGTACTCAGCACACCTTTCAGGTATCCTTTTGTAGCGTATGCATGAGGGGTGTGACAAGATCTTGCGAAATTTCTTGTTGTGTTAAAATTCTGTCTCGCAAGATTTGTTATCCAGCAGCAGCCAGAAAAGATGTCTGTATTACCTGGGTGCGATTTACTAGGGAACCCCTCCCCCCCCTCTCTGATTTTAGACATTGTGTTCGTTCACTGATTTTACTGCCCGCGTATAACCGGGCCCTGTGCGGCCGGGATCCGACCTTAGCCAGTGTGCGCTAGCCACCGTGGGGTTTCTGGGAGACCCTCTGACTGGCGTGTGCATTAGACCACTTTGTTTCCATATGGGTCGGTCGGTTGCAAACATAAAAACTGATCCCTGGTACCTGTCATACGTGGGCCGGTCTCTGTCCTGGTGATGGTTGCGGCACACCGCTGCAGAAGAAATGTACCTGGAGGAAATACAACCGGAGGAAATGGACCTCAACTTCCACAGTCAAGCGCCAGATTTGATTTTGTAAAAAGGATAAATAAATATATAATTGTATTTTTTCATTTGAACTTTTGTCACATTTTATTTTAGTTTTAATTTGTCGAGACAGAAGTGACATGTCAGTGACATACTTGGTCAAACTCTGTTGAACTATTTTCAGACTGTATTGACAGAGAAGAACTTTTCGTTTTTCACATATTGTTTGCACTTGAAAAAAGGAGAAATATTTAACTTTATTAATTTTATTTTAACTTTTATAACATTTTATTTTAGTTTTAATTTGGAGAGAACGAAGTTCATTAAGAAGTTAATTAAAAGGAGGAAGTTAATTAAAAGTTAATGCTTACAGAGTTATAAAATACATGTGCAACTCAATTAAATAAGTCTGTAGTCCATTCATAAAATTTTTTGTAATTTAGTTTTATTAAAATCTTGTCTCATTTCGATCTCATGAACCAAATCTCGTGTCGCGTCTCATCACACCCCTAGTATGTATGGGTCTAGTGGTGCTTCATAGTCAGGGGAGGCAGGGCTAAAATGTTGTCTTTCAAATCCCTCTGTATGCAATAGGACGGTACTACAAACAATCGGCGTAATCTTTAGGATGACGTAGTTAGAGCGCTAAAAAGTTCACGGACGATTCCGGAGAAAGTTAGGAATGACTAAACTAGGGTGACCGTATGTCTGGATTTTGTCTGGACAGATGGCTCTAAAAGCATACTGTCAGGACATCTGTCACGCGTCCTCACTTTTAACATTTTGTCCTTATGGTAAAATGTAAAAAGTGAGGACATGTGTTTTAATGGTCAAAACCATAGTCTCAAGTTTTGAGTCGGAGATTAAGAGCTAAAATGTTTTTTTAGTGGTGGGGTTTGTTGTGTCTGGCTGTGTTTAGATATACTGAAGTGTTATTTAGAGTCATGAAGTCATTGTTTTATCAAAGTATGTGACAGTAACTTCACAGTAGCAGAGATTCCGCTTTTCAAGCCCTACCCCTTATAGAAGGACTAAGGGGTAAAATGGGATTCAGCCATAATATGTCTGTGAAAAGTGCTGTATAAGTAAAGCTTACTTACTGAACAGAACCTAAATATGGCTCAGAACCAGGCATGTAGATCTGAACACTTACGGCCCCTGTATTCTCCCACAGAACTCCTGGACAAGGTCAGGGTGCGGATGGGATGACGCCTCAGGCCGGCGGCGGGATGACCCCCCGTGGGGCCATAACACCAGGCCTGACCCCAGGTCGCACACCACTCAGAGACAAACTGAATATTAACAGTGAGGAGCAGCTGAGCGACCCTGCATATGCTAAACATTTGGTAACTAATATACACAATACTGGGAAGTAACTGAGTACAAGTACTTCAGTGGAAGAGATAAATATTGACTTTCTATATCATAATTAGGACTTTTATCTCATGAATGGGACTCTTTATCTTACAATTTTGACTTTAAAAATTAAGCATTTATCTCATATTTATCTTTTAATCTCATATTTTTGACCTTGTTTTTTTGTCATTTAATTTTTTTTTTTCATATAAAGCATAAAAATCTAGACACTTCATTTCCACATGCTAAAGCAGCAGCAGTTATTGCTCAAACTGAATTCTTCCTTGGCAGAGTATTATTACTGTGCCATAATGGGAATTAGCAGGCTTAGAACACAAAATTCAGCTTGGTAAACCAAATATTTGGACTCGGCACCCGGAAATTATGGGAAATAACATGTTTGCAGACTTTTCCTGAATTTTTGCCCAGTTTACTCACTTTTATAAAGTCTTTATTTTTAAATACTTTTGAAATTTTTATATTTTTTCCTGATTAAATAAGTGTTATTTCATTCATGGCAAAAAAAAATGCAGTTTTACTTTTTACTTTATGACAATTCAGAAGTTATACTTTTTTTTTTACTTCAGTAAAGGAGTTGAATCAGTACTTCTACTTTTACCGGAGTATTTTTTCACACAAGTAGCTGTACTTCTTAAGTACAGAATGTGAATATTTTTCTTTTAATATACACATCATTGTGTCCAGTTAGATTTCACTAAGCTTCTGTGTCTGTGGAGGGAATCATCACAAACTTGTGGAATATTTGTGCCAGATCAAATCTGAGCAAAAAGTAACAAAGCTGTTCCAGACAAGTCCCAAACCAGAGAAACGACTGCAATACTGCACATTCATTAATACTTCCAAACTGAACGAGTGATTGAACTGCAGTATTCTGTCTTGTTACAGCAAAGGGAAAGCTTGCAGCAGCTGAGACAGGGCCTGATGTCACTTCCTGTCCCAAAGAACGACTTTGAGATTGTTCTTCCTGAAAACGCAGAGAAAGAACTCGAAGAGACGGACACAGAGACTGGGTTCATTGAGGACTCTGCCGACATACAGGCACGCAAGCGGGTACGTAGGCCGGCCATCAGTACCACCTGCTTCTGCTCACATCCCTGTTGTTCACCCAGGTTTAATTTAGTTTTGCGTGTTTCAGGCTCAACGAGAGGCAGAACGAGAAAAGGAGCTGAAGCTACGGCACACTTCTGTTCAGAGGAGTCTACCCAGACCTACAGAGGTAAAGTAGAAAAAAAAAAAGCACCACAAACCTTATGTGTTATGTTTTTGTCTGTTTGTCTTGTGAGTTGCAATTTTCCCTTTTTGTTATCAAAATGAAGTAATCTTTCAAATATTTAGTTACTGGAAAATTAATTCAAAGTCATTGTGATATGGTCCTGAAAACTATCTTTTACCGAGATGGCAAATAAACGATTACAAGGATTACAAAAATGCAACAAAATATTTTAAGTTAAGTTCATATGACCTCACAACACTACATGAAGTTAGAAAATATAATATAAATGTCTCAGCCAGTTAAAAAACTCCAAACATTATTACTAGTACTGTGTACTGTGTAGTAGAGGCAATTTCTCCTGACAAAAATAGAACAAAGACCCTGACATATTAAAACAACCATTCAAATATGGCAAATAAAATATTACCTGAATGACCAAAATGCAGCAAAAAAAGTACTCTTCCAAATGCACCTGTTGGTACGAGTGCATGATGTTAGTCGTCAAATGTAAACTCCTGGCCGCACACATGTTTCTTCATACTCTAAGGTAAACGGGAAAAGGCAGAAGGAGCAGCTCAATGTGTCGCAAATGATTGGTCACATTTTGTGGGACAGTTAAAGTGATTGGTTACAAATCGCAACATTGCGAATTCTTATATCTTATATATATATACATTTGTGTGTGTATATATATGTATATGTATATATATATATATATATATATATATATATATATATATATATATATATATATATATATATATATATATATATATATATATATATATATATATATATATATATATATATAGTGGGGTTCCCACTGGAGGAGGAGGGAGATGACGTTTGGTTAATGAAGAAGTAAAGCTGTTAATTTCTGTTTGAATTGAGTTGAATCACCTCAACCAAAAAGAGTGATAAACAATACGATATGCAATTTATTGTCATTTCACAAAACATCATAGATACACTGCAGGAATGAAATATCACTGCAGAGTCAACATGATTAAAAGCAGATTAAATAAATAGTAAAATGCAGGCTTGTATATTACTGCCCATTATAATGGACATTATATTGAAATAAGAGGACCAATAATTATACAGAGAATGACAAAAGAAAAACATGTGGCTGTGAATTATTATTATTATTATTTATGGAATATTTCTTTTATGTGGATTTATAGTGGATGATAAATATGAACATGATTGGTTTGTTTGAGTGGCGTGTGTTTGTGGCTGTGTGCAGGTTAATGAGTCGGTCCTGCGTCCTGCCTCCATGGAGCCACTATCAGACCTGCAGCTGGCTGAGGAGCTCATCAAACAGGAAATGATCACAATGCTGCACCACGACTGCCTGCACCACCCTCCATCCAACGCATCCAGCCAATTACAGCGTGGGAAACCCAGAGGCCCTGCGTCCACCTCTAATAATGCCTCGCATATAGCCTACCTGGAAACACACTCCTACAAACCAGTCAGTCCTGAAGATATGGAACAGGTGAACACACACAGTTTCACTTTCCAGTCAGAGGAATTACAGATTAAGGCTACGTTTATATGGTGATGATAAAAACCGAAGAAGCAAAAAGTGTTGTCTCAGCTTCAGTTTTTCATCCGCATTTAGACGAGTTTATTCAGGAGGGCATCCAGTAGGCAACTTCCAGTAGGAAGATTCCGGTTGACTTAAAGAATGGTGTCTCCAGGGCCATCTTTGAAATGTATGAACAGATAGATGGTGTGTGGGCAGCAGCACAGGACTAACCGTTTATGCACACACTACACTACACACCTTTGGTCTACTGCACATTCATTTTACCTGCGCTTCATATGTTTTGCATAGTTCAGTTTTGCATCAGTTTAACCATTTCGTGAGACTGCCCCTTATGTTGTGGAGGTGAATTACACTGTGCACTTCTCTAGATGCAACTTGAGCATAAATGGGAAATGACGGCGAAAATGTAACTGCGCCACTTTGTCACAAGACCATGCAGAGGCCTTAAGGGCGCACTTCCATTAGTGCGGCGCGACACGTCGACATGCTGGAAAGGACCCCCTGGTGTTGCTGTATTGCTATAGTAAGCTATCGTGTGTATGGGCGTGTACAAACGTATAGATGTTCTCCGTTATTTATTCATTCACCCATGATTGCAATGGCATGATAAAGAAGGTATGTGTACTAAAAACATTCATGGATGACTACAGAAAAAAAGAAAGATGTTCTTTGTTTCATTAGTTTCCTATACATACCATAATATATACAGCTGTCAATCAGAGAGACAGCTGGGGAAATGACACATTACATTAACACACATAAAGGTGTTTGCAGTAGTGTTGTACAGTTTTGTATAGTTCACATACATAACATCAACCTACCAGGGAGGCAAAACTTCAGACACCTTCCTTCATGCCACGTCCTTTTAGATAAGTGTCTATATACGTAGTAGTAGTAATAATAATAATGATGATGATAATAATAATTATGAACTTTATCTATATAATACCTTTCAAGAGCATGAAAGTCACAGGTGTTTTACAAAGGAATAGAGGAATAAAACACGAACAGCATAAACCTCACAACATAAAGCATACAGAAAAATCAGGAATTGCTTTGCTAGTAGAGTTACGCAGTTAGTAATGCTATTACTTTTTTAGTAATAGTACTTGTAGTAAATTACTTTTTCAAAATAACTTACCCAGCACTGGTCATCACTAATCGACTTGTGTCCTGTGCTGACCTATGACCCCAGACCTGTCTGTCTGGTGGATAGACCAGCCCCCCCCCCCATCTACACATGGACATTCATCTATAGTCTGTCCGTCCATGGGAGTGGATCTGTCCTTCAGTGTGGTTCTCCTCAAGATTTCTCCTTTTTCCCACTGGGTTAACCCTAACCCTGACCAAAGTAGTAACGGGTACCATGCTTTCATCGTAATGGAAACATTAAATAAGCCCGTACTGAACAGCAGAGTGGAAACAGGGCTTTTCTGAAATGACAGCTGGATATATTATGTTATGTATAAGAAATTAATTAACAAGACACAAAGGGCATCAGTATTCAGGTTTCTTTTTTTGTTGTTCTAGTCACCCATGAACGTTTTGGGTATAGACCTTATTTAGCATGCCATTGCTAGCTTAGCTGCACTAGCCGCCCCTAGCTTCAGTAAATCTAATGTTCTATCGTAGTAGTCTAGTTTCACTCAATGTAACTTTTGTCTAAATTTCCCTGAAACTGGTCGACCAATCACAATGAAGGTGGGCCTAACAAAGTGACGCTGCGACGATGCGTAGAGAAACAAGTGTAAACAACCATAGAAGAAGAACAACGGGTGCAGATTTCCTTTTATCACAGATGAGTGAAGATGTCAACAATCTTTAAATTCTTTTTACAGAAGCGACAACAGTCGTTCAGCTCCATAATCCACCATTTTGTTTAGTCATTCCTAACTTTCTCCAGACTCCTCCGTCAACTTTATGGCGCTCTAACTACGTCATCCTAAAGATTACACTGATTGGTTGTAGTACCGTCCTATTGCATACAGAGGGATTTGAAAGACAACCTTTTAGCCCCGCCTCCCCTGACAATAGGCGTGTTTCCACTATCGGAACTTCCGGGACTTCTGTCGGGGGAACTACTTTTGATTGGGCCATGAGCTTAGCCCGGTCCAGTCAGGCGTGTGTCTCCATACAGCAATGACCCTATAGGAACATTTCGGTGATGTCGTTATGTGGCGTCAGTTGCTATGGTAACGTCACTAACAAAAAGCGTCAAAACACAGCAGTCGCAGAGGAGGAAATGACAAGACTAGACGTGGACTAGGGATGACGAAATGTCTTTAAAAATCTTGACCAATCACCGAGCCTCATTAACTGCTTGAAGTCGGTCACTGAGAAAAGAAAACACTTGCTTTGTCGGCACATGGAGAGACGTTATGTTAAAGCTGATTTTAAACTGTCACACACAGAGAAAACATTAGATTTTCCAGTAAAATCTGCTGTATGGTGTAAGAAAAATTTACCAATGTCCACCAGCCTGCAGTGTAAAGTGCTTTAGCCGTAGTCCTCCAGTCATGTCATTTTCAGTAGGTCTTGTCAGATGGATAACACAACTCCTCCACACTGTCATGTTGTCATGGTCACAACATACTGTCCCAGTCTGTAGCTGCTATAGAAGTTCTAGCTTTGTGTTTTGTTTTCGTTTTGAGTAAACGTTCTAAGCCGGTGCGAGGTGAATTCCCATAGATTAAGGGAGCTCTGTGTTTGCCATTAATACATTCTGTCTTGTACTGTTAATGCTTATATTTATCATTTTTAAAGTTATTCTATGGAGAGATGACAAAGCTTCCTCTTTATAACCTACCTTACAATGATAAAAACAGTGTGCAGTGGAATGACTGATGCAGGTTTTTGTTTTTTAACCGACGGCAGAAAATTATGACCAGATGTTAATGTGATCAACCATCTGACAAACAGTCATTGGTTAACATTCCTAATGTGGACACGGACGAAATTGGGATGTTTGTTGTGTTTGCGCTGTTGCTTAACACAGTAATGGTATCTGAGAATAAAAGAAGGGATATTCTGGAAGAAGAATTCTACAGAGATGAACCAAACACAGAACTGGAAAAGTGAGAAATTCTGCTTCGTCGTGTGGTAAACTTCCTCCAATTATTAAGTAAGTAAAAAAAAAAAAAGTAAAAAATAAAAAATCATCGTAATCTGATGATGTCATTTTGGACAACCAATCTGCCCAACTTCCACGCAGCGGCTCTATTGGGCCGTTCTGGAGTACCTAGTCTGAAGTAAAAGTTCAGTAGGGTCGTTTGTCTGAACGGCCCGATCAGTGGAAATGCTTGCATACTGTGAAGTTCCTGAAAATGGCCTGGAAGTTCTGATTGTGGAAACATGGAATGAATAGGGTCTAGTGCCGCTAGAACAGGAAATTGCACTCAATGGGCGAATTCCACATGTTTGTACATGCCCACTTGTTTTAGCAATATGGTGAAATGAAGGGGAGTTTTCCAGCGATGCTGCTTGATTTGGCGGAACAATGGATTTGTACCCCAACAGTCAAATGTTGAAGAAATTACACTGTAAAAGTAAATTTTAGGGAGTATTTTTTACAGATAGGTTTTGGTGTGATTTTAGTCATTGTGGTATTGTGGTTTTTTGTTGTTCTTTTTGAAAAATTAGTTTAGTTTTCACAATTGCATAATACTGTGTGTTGTCACTGAACAGGCCAAGGCCATCCTGGCAGCAGAAATGGAGGTGGTGAAGGCAGGAATGGGTCATGGTGATCTGAGCATGGAGGCGTACTGTCAGGTGTGGGAGGAGTGTTACGGCCAGGTGAGCATCTTTTACTGTAAGTTGTCGACTTTAGGTACAAAATGGTCCCAATTCAGTTGGAAAAACATAAATGGCAAACGAAACAGATGCAATTGTAAAATAAATAATTTCAGATGGAAAATCAATGAAGAAAAGGAGCACCGGGTCAGAACCAGAGTCCTGCACGGGTCCACTTTTACCAAACTTTCCAATCTTTTATTTTTTCACATTCTTACCTGCATTTAGTTGAATTTTACCTTGTGAAAATTTGTATCATTTGTATTTATTTTTACCTGTACCCACATGTTTTTGCGTTTTTAACCTGTCAGGTACCAGACCTGGTGTAGAACTCTGGTCAGTACCATTCACTGTGGAATTAGAACATTTTTTTCCCTGGTTATTGTTTCATTCATGGAAAAAAAATGAAGTTCAACTTTTTACTTTTGAACTTTATAACAGTTTACAAGTTGTACTTTTTCCACTTTTTTAAGTAAACAAGTTGAATTAAGTACTTTTATCAGAATATTTTTTCACATAAGTAGTTATACTTCTATGCAAGTACAGAATGGGAGTATTTATTTTTATGGCAACGTTTTTCTTTTCCTCCTCACATTTGTTCATAAATATCTGTACTTTATACTCTTTACATGTATATAAATATATGTACTTTATACTCTTTACATTTATATAAATATATGTACTTTATACTCTTTACATTTATATAAATATATGTACTTTATACTCTTTACATTTATATAAATATATGTACTTTATACTCTTTACATTTATATAAATATATGTACTTTATACTCTTTACATTTATATAAATATATGTACTTTATACTCTTTACATTTATATAAATATTTGTACTTTATACTCTTTACATTTATATAAATATTTGTACTTTATACTCTTTACATTTATATAAATATATGTACTTTATACTCTTTACATTTATAGAAATATTTGTACTTTATACTCTTTACATTTATAGAAATATATGTACTTTATACTCTTTACATTTATAGAAATATATGTACTTTATACTCTTTACATTTATAGAAATATTTGTACTTTATACTCTTTACATTTATAGACATATTTGTACTTTATACTCTTTACATTTATAGAAATATTTGTACTTTATACTCTTTACATTTATAGAAATATATGTACTTTATACTCTTTACATTTATATAAATATATGTACTTTATACTCTTTACATTTATATAAATATTTGTACTTTATACTTTTTACATGTATATAAATATCTGTACTTTATACTCTTTACATTTATATAAATATTTGTACTTTATACTTTTTACATGTATATAAATATCTGTACTTTATACTCTTTACATTTATATAAATATTTGTACTTTATACTTTTTACATGTATATAAATATCTGTACTTTATACTCTTTACATTTATATAAATATTTGTACTTTATACTTTTTACATGTATATAAATATCTGTACTTTATACTCTTTACATTTATATAAATATTTGTACTTTATACTCTTTACATTTATATAAATATTTGTACTTTATACTCTTTACATTTATATAAATATTTGTACTTTATACTCTTTACATTTATATAAATATCTGTACTTTATACTCTTTACATTTATATAAATATTTGTACTTTATACTCTTTACATTTATATAAATATCTGTACTTTATACTCTTTACATCAGTGATGCTGTGGTCGATGTACAAATAACCCACAACCGACCGCTTTTTTAACTAACCCGACCACAGCTCGGACCGTAATAAAATATATTTGAAAAGAATGGACCCGACCCGCTTCTGGTCTTTATGAACATCACGTGACCTTACTCACATACCTGCATTTATTTCCGTGTTAAATCCCATGTCATTGGGGTGGACAACCTGTAACGCCCAGAGTCACATTTGAACCTGGTTTCCACAGAAAAAACACTGAGAGCTGCTCATAATGTTTTTTTTTTTAAATCTCAGTGAATGTGTTCCAAACCTTAATAATATTTTAATAATATCTTATACCTTCTTAATATCTCCAGAGCTTCCTCTCTCTTAACTCTCCTGTCTCTCTTGCTCCCTCCATCCTGTAGGATACTGACCATGTTGCATGTCACCTTCACGGACATTCAGTTAATGAAGCGTATTTACCAGGTTATTTTAATGTTTATCTCAAACCACCCGACCGGCTGCAACCCGAATATCATGCAAAATATTTTTTAATGACCCGTAACTATGGATGACCCTAGGCACTCGCTCACTTTTGGTCACCCCGCGCATCACTGCTTTACATTTCTATAAATATATGTAATATATAAAAATAAGTCACCTCAGAGGAAAAATTAGTGGAGGAGAGAAACTGTGACTTGATATATTATAACAATGACTTTAATGTTGTGATTGTGACTTTATCTTACAATTTTGACTTTTTCATAATATACATTTGTTATTTCATATTTATGACTTTTAATCTCATAATTGTAACTTTTTTTGTCAGTGTCTCATAATCATGAGACACTGACACATCATCATCATATTATTATTATTATTGTTATTATTGTGACTCTATTCTATTTATGCATTTTGATTGTTAACTTTTATCTTTTCTGGGTTTTTATTGTTTTATTATGTTTGTCTTTCATTCATTTGATCTAAATGATTTTATTTCTTTTATCAAACCATCCCATTTTATGGATGTGTAGTGGAGCGCTGAGCACTTAGTCCTGTTTTTCAATTTTTTATAATCTCGACCAATGTACCCCAATTATATGTTGTGTGTGTGGTATGCAAGGAATAAGTAATCATCTGGACTGCAAAACAAATCTACCCACGGGTACAAATAAAGTAACCTTGACGACTTTTTATGTCAATTGTGACTTTTTTTTCCATTTTTCCTAAATGATGAAGTCATAGTAGTCAGTTTTTGGGGTATGGACAGGACAAACACATTACAACTAATTTGCTTTTAAAGGTTTTATTTTTGGATACTACTTTTCTGATCTTTCTTGATTAAATAAGTATTATTTCATTCATGGCAAAAATACAGTTTCACAGTTTTATTGCAATTCATAAGTAGTACTTTTTTTTTTTTTTTTTACTTCCGTAAAGGAGTTGAATCAGTACTTCTACTTTTACCAGAGTGTATTTTACACAGGTAGCTGTACTTCTACTTGAGTACAGAATGTGAGTACTTTGACCACCTCTGGTACTAGGATAGAGGTATTTTGATGGTACTTATTAAAAAGAAATGGATACTACAACTAACTCAACATGTGTCAACTATAAATGTGTTTTCTCTTTTCAGGTGTTGTATCTTCCTACTCAGAACCGGTACACTAGAGCTAACCTGGCATCAAAGAAAGACAGAATCGAGAGTTTGGAGAAAAAACTAGAGGTGAGAAACTGTAAAGACGAACATTAAGGGTGTGAATGTTATCAGTGAATCCCTGCAACATCAGCAAATTGAAAAAGCAAAATGATTATGATGCTTAGCATGTTTTCTGTTCAGGTGAACCGTGGACACATGACTGCAGAGGCTCGACGAGCAGCGAAGCTGGAGAAGAAACTCAAAATCCTGCTGGGAGGTTTCCAGTCCAGAGCACTGGGGCTCCTGAAACAGCACGGTGAACTCTGGGAACAGGTACAGTCTGAGGCGGTGTCCAGAGGAGTTCGATACAGGTTTAGTTTTGAAACCGTGTCAAAAAGATATTACGTAAAAATGGAAATGTTTCACTAAAAAAAAATCAGTGTCGGCATGGGAATGAAAGGCTGCTGAAAACGATGCAAGTCACATGACACGCCCTTCAAGCACTGTAAGCCAGTCCCACCGGATACAAGAGAACAATAGAAGAAGTACTGTGCATGCACCCACATCCTTTTTCTACTGGTTTCTACTGGCACCAGTCACACGCTGGACACAAACAACAACAATAACACTGCAATCCATTCAGCACTGCTCCTCTGTTGTTCACCATTGTCGCTGTCTTGTAATGAGAATGAATGCTACAGGCACAAGGCAGCTGTTTATTCCGGTCATGTGGTCATGACATGGGTGTGAACACACATGTTTACTCGTCCAGATGGGTGCACAAACGGCACCATCTCCAGATCTTCAGATCTTCCCACTCTGGGACCTGTTTTCCAGTGATATGGTTTTGGGGTACCCATGACACCGGTCACATTTAGACGAAAGTACGTTGTAATCAGGTGAATTTGTTTCCGTGGGGATTGGGCCTTAGGCTAAATCCCATTCCACCCCTTACCTCTTCCCCTCTGTGTTGCATGTCCACTTGTAGGGGTAGGGGGTGTGTCAGTTCAGGGTAAGGCAGAGGGGTAGGGGTAAGGGGAAGGGCAGATTTTCCAGAGGCAGACTCCAAACAAAGGGGTACGAGAAATTTCCCAGAATACAATGTGAATCATTTAAAAAAATGGTGGTGAATGTAGTATTTCGCTATAATGAAGTTTTTCAGGTGTGGTAACTGTTATGTATAAAGATTGACATTGTCACAATGTGTAATGGTCATTTTCTACATAAAACACCCGAGGGAAAAAAAACACTATTTACGTAAATATGGAGTAATGGGTGGATGTATAGAAGTACTGTAATTGGACACAGATATTAAAGGTGTAGTAATGGGTGGATGTGTAGAAGTACTGTGATTGGACACAGGTATTAAAGGTGTAGTAATGGGTGGATGTGTAGAAGTACTGTGATTGGACACAGGTATTAAAGGTGTAGTATTGGGTGGATGTGTAGAAGTACTGTGATTGGACACAGGTATTAAAGGTGTAGTAATGGGTGGATGTATAGAAGTACTGTGATTGGACACAGATATTAAAGGTGTAGTAATGGGTGGATGTGTAGAAGTACTGTGATTGGACACAGGTATTAAAGGTGTAGTAATGGGTGGATGTATAGAAGTACTGTGATTGGACACAGATATTAAAGGTGTAGTAATGGGTGGATGTATAGAAGTACTGTGATTGGACACAGATATTAAAGGTGTAGTAATGGGTGGATGTATAGAAGTACTGTGATTGGACACAGATATTAAAGGTGTAGTAATGGGTGGATGTATAGAAGTACTGTGATTGGACACAGATATTAAAGGTGTAGTAATGGGTGGATGTATAGAAGTACTGTGATTGGACACAGATATTAAAGGTGTAGTAATGGGTGGATGTATAGAAGTACTGTGATTGGACACAGATATTAGTATAAATTTGTTCATATCCAGGAGAACGACATAACTAACAGCAGCAGACATGTTAGTTTAGTTGTGGTTAAAGCTGTGGTTTTTGGTTACGTAACAAGTGATGATGACGTAGACAAGTGTTAAAGGGGTGTCCCAATTTATAGGGGTTGGTTTTCAAGCCCTACCCCCTTATAGCTCTGTTTGAAGGTGTAATGGGTGAAATGGCATTCAGCCTTAGTTTCTTGTTAAACCAGTTACATTTAGAACTTTGTAGATGAGGTGTTTCTTTTTTCTAAAAACAGAACAGTTAACAGGTTTAGTTTCTTAAAGTTAAAGTTGTAATTTTTTAGAAAAACTTCCAAGACAAAACTAGTAAATTAATGTAAAACAGTCAACTTTAATCTGAATAAACACATTCTTTAGATGTATAAATATAAATCATGAATTTGCAGAGCGTCTAACTCTGCACTGGACAATGGACTATTTGGGTCTTCCTCCTCAGATGTCTTATGACCTTAAAATGTCTTTAAAACACCCATATATTCATCCCAGGTCTAAAATTTAATTTACTCAAGTCTTAAATTTTTTTTACACTCCATCCATCAGGAGAGAAGTCTCTGTGGAAGACAAAGTGCCTGTTGCTGTTTGTACTGTCAGCTGATGAAAACAAATTATTTGGCAATTCATCTAGTGCATATGGAGCGGTAGGTTAGTCAGACGGGATAGTGAGGACATGTGTTAATGAAATGGATAAATGTCAGTTCAACGAGAAGTGGCTCAAAAGTAACAAATTGTTCAAGTGGTTGTTAGAGGTGATCGGTGACAGACACTGGGCTTGTTGCAAAGTATGTAAAAAAAAAAGTGCAAAGTGACATGGTTGTGAGAATCAAATGCGATCGTCTTTTTATTTTAGGGGGTCTCGATGGTGATTCTCATAATGGTCTAAAAAAAGTCTAAAAAAGGACTAAAATTTATCTTGGTGATTCTTGCAAGAACCCTGTTATTGATAATAGATAAGTTATGGAGTTAAAGTGACATGTGCGATATGTCAGAGTGCAGTAAAACCCTTGTATTTTAGTCTTTGTTCTTAAGATACTACTGCATTGTTTACATGTCAGTTTTATTTTACACCTGTATTGGCCCTTTCTTTACTCAATGTCCTTTCTTCGTAAATGTGTGCTGCATGTTTTCTTGTGTAATGGTAGTGGTGTTGTACTTGTTTTGTCCACCAGGTGGAGCAGGCAGCTACAGAGCTCCAGACCTTCAATCAACTGAAGAAACAAGAGGACACTGCCATTCCCAGAAGACTAGAGGTAACAATTTTTAAGACAGAAAGTCTGTATATGAACGACTTTATACACCAATAAATGCATTTTTAAAAAAAGTTATCGATATTAAAAAGGAATTTATAGATGTTTTTAAGTATTTATTCAAATGCAGATATGATGGAGGTTTATATTTTATCTATTATTTATTGTTGTCTTATTAAATAATATTTATTTGAAGCATCCTCAAACTCACTTTTTACTGTCTGAGAGGTTGACGTTAGATCATTTGTTTGACCTGTCATTCTGGACATGTTATTGTTGGCAGGCTCTGAGGGAAGATGTGGAGAGGCAGATGGAGCGAGAGAGGGAGCTGCAGCAGCGATACGGAGAGCTACTGATGGACAGGGAGGCACTGATGAACAGCGCCCAAAAATACTGAGTCAGCAGTCAGCCGTACATTCATGAGGTGGGAGGAGACTCGCACGCATTCCATTTCAACCTTTTAATTCGAAACGCTTCATTAGTTCAGGAACGAACACACGATTAGACTTTGACCTGTGAGTTTGAAAAGTAACCTTGCCTTTCGGCGAGGCGCGACTGTTAAAATACTGCCGACTCATCAAACACGGTGCATAGAAGTTGAGACTAGACACAAATAGATACATACGGTACTCAAAGACTTTGTGTAGAGATAGAATTATCCTGTAAACTAGAACTGACAGTTTATACAGATAACAAATGTTGATGAAAAGCACAGACATTTTCCTTCTGTTTAACACTTAACTTAATGAGGATGTTGCGCATTCAAAATAAACTGAACTGTCTGAATTTAAATATAAGTCCTATGTTGCATATTTGCATAGGACCATCAAGGGTCAGCCATGGCTCAGTTGGTAGAGCGGGTTGTCCATTGACTGAAGGGTTGGCGGTTTGATTCCCGCTCTGTCCTAGTCAGTCCGTTGTGTCCTTGCCTCCAGGGTCACTCACACAGGTGTGTGAATGCATATGAATATTTGGTGGTGGTCAGAGGGGCCGTAGGCGCGAAATGGAAGCCACGCTTCTATCAGTCTGCCCCAGGGCAACTGTGACTATATATGTAGTTTAACACCACCAGTGGGAACATGTGAGAGTGAATGAATAATCGATCAATAATGTAAAGCGCTTTGGGTGCCTTGAAAAGCGCTATAGAAATCTAATCCATTATTATTATTATTATTTTTATTAGGGGATAAAGGAAGAAGTTCTGTTTTTACCTTATTTCAGTAATTAAAACAGCGTCATTCACTCACTATTACAGTACAGTGTCATTCGCAGTGTGTTTGCAGATATTGCATTTGTAGATATCATCTGAGGGGGAGTGGGTGGTGCTCTACCTTTCCAACACCTCATCCTCATCCATTGGGACACTCATCATATTCAAAGTCATCTGCAAACTCCGACTCTTCTGTCATATCACACAAACAGAACTTAAGTTAGCAGTACGTAACAAGCCGAATTAATGAATGGTTGCAAGCAGCGGTAAGTCATGACATCAGTTCAAGACTCCAGGTAAAGGCTCAGTTTTATCAACATCCAGACAGTGGACGGTTATAACATAGAACTGCTGACTGAAATGGAAATAGCACAACATACATCTGACAAACCAACGCATTTATTGGCTGCATATCGGTTCCTCACCCACTCCCCTTATATAAAATTGTTATATAATAGCCTAGCTCCTCCTAGCGTCAGTAAATCTAATGTTCTATTGTAGTAGCCTAGCCACACTAGCTCCTCCTAGCATCAGTAAAACTAATGTTCTATCGTAGTAGCCTAGCCACACTAGCTCCTCCTAGCATCAGTAAATCTAATGTTATGTCGTAGTAGCCTAGCCACACTAGCTCCTCCTAGCATCAGTAAAACTAATGTTCTATCGTAGTAGCCTAGCCACACTAGCTCCTCCTAGCATCAGTAAATCTAATGTTATGTCGTAGTAGCCTAGCCACACTAGCTCCTCCTAGCGTCAGTAAATCTAATGTTCTATCGTAGTAGCCTAGTTTCACTCAATGTAACTTTTGTCTAGATTTCCCTGAAACTGGTCGACCAATCACAGTGACGTATGGAGTCAGAGGGCGGGCCTAACAAAGTGATGATGTGACGATTGGGAGAGAAACAAGTGTAAACAACCACAGAAGAAGAACAACAACAGGTGTAGATTTCCTTTTATCACAGATGAGTGAAGAATGTAAGAAAACGTCAACAATCTTTAAAGGAGTCACTCCATCTTTATTTCATTAATATTGTTGTTCTTCATTGTTATTGAATTCATTATGTGTTGGTTCTATTTAAAAAAATGTCCGGATTGTCAGTTGTTTTGTCACGGTAGAAAAATTACAACAGTTTACTGTTGTAACATCCAGCTAGGTTTGGTGACGTCCCTTGTTTTGAAAACGTGCAGTAAAAAAACAGTCTTTATTTCCACAGAGACACATGAACCAGTTTGATCCAACAGTTTTTTACAGTTTGTGCTACTGCACAGCAGCTACTGTGGTGCTGTCTGCTCTTGTAGATGCTAATGCTAATGCAACTTCAGATTGGCTGCAATGGGGGAAGGGCTTAACCCCAGGTGGGTGGGGTTAAAGTCCATCCGACGTCAGATGGACCGTCTTTTTCTGGGTCCCTGGTTCCTGTTGTTTTGTGTGAATACAGTATGCAGCATGTGTTGGTAAGTCTGGGTGAACCATCAGATTCCAAAAGGACAAAACTGGAAAAGTGGTTTTAGTGGAATGACACCTTCAAATTCTTTTTACAGAAGCGACAACAGTCATTCAGCTCCATAATCCACCATTTTGTTTAGTCAGGTACCCTTAGTCAGTACTCCTCTGACTATGAAGCACCACTAGACCCATACATGGAATGAATAGATAGCACTGCTAGGCTAGTTATTTAATGCATAATCTTCAAACACA
>CM035797.1:46434960-46467460 GCA_020466265.1 Siphamia tubifer
AACACAAACTGAAAATAACAATGTTGTTCACGCGCCTGTTGATTTTTATACCGGCCCCAATCACAACATTAATAAAATTTTGACTCCCATTCCATAGGAATCACATGACCCGTGGGACTCCCTGACAAATGTCTCACTCTAGTCCATCTAGAAGTGGTTATGAAGCAGTTCCACTGAAGTTTGTTGGTGTGTTCTCATGGTTCATCTTAAAGTGGAATTAACTTTTATTCAGAGTGAAACAGGAATAAAAAGTGTCACGTAAACAGAGCTAATGGTTAGTTTATTGGTAAAACATGACTTCAGTCCACAGATGGGTGACACGTTACGAACTTCATGTCGTCGTTTCCATTAGAAATAACAGTCGTATCTTCGTCATTAAAGATTATAAACAGAAAAGTAAATATGTGGGTGAGAAAAAAATGGGAGGAAAATGAAGGTAGGAATAAGACTTGTAACTAAAAGTTTCAAGAGGTAAATGCTAATACTGTAAGTTTATGGATGTGACGCTTTGGAAGGATTATCACCTTTCATTTCTTCCTGTGGGTGTCATGTGATTGACACTAAGCAGAATAATATGCACCCTGATATGAAAACACTCACCATAGCCACAATGAAATAATAATGAAACTGAAACTATGACAAAAATAAATTAGTACTTCACATTTGCTGCAATGGATTATTGAGCTTTTTCAGACTGTGGAAGTTGTTTTTCACAAGATAATGACTTCTTCTGTGGCGAGAAGAAATTAATCTAGATTTTTTTCTTTCCACTTTCAGTAACTATTCAGCAAAAAGAAGATAATAAAAGAGAGGACACAATAACAAGTGTTCTCCAAAGAGCGTGTGAAAAGGTAATGCAATCAGGAAAATAAAAGGAAACTTCATGAACTGTAAAGAAACATCACTTTAATAGTTAATGAATGGAATTTGAGTCATAATTAAAATAATCATTTATTAGAATAATTATAATCATATTTATTAGAATAATTACAATATTTATATTTATTATAACCATAATTATAATAATCATATTCATTATATAATCATATTGTAATAATCATATTTATTATAATAATCGTATTGTAATCATATTTATTATATCATATTCATTGTAATAATCATATTGTAATCTTATTTATTATAATAATCATCTTCATTGTAATAATCATATTCATTATATAATCATATTGCAATAATCGTATTTATTATAATAATTGTATTCATTGTAATCGTATTCATTATATAATCATATTGTAGTAATCATATTGAAATAATTGTATTGTAATAATTGTATTCTAATAATCCTATTCATTATAATAATGTTACTGTAATAATTGTAATGTTATAATAATCATATTTATTATAATAATCATATTTATTGTAATAATTGTATTTATTAATATAATCATTCCATTTACAGTTTTTATTCTTCCTATTATTGACAAAATAAGACATTAAAAGTTCCATGTTGTGTCTTTGCTGTGCTCTCAGGTGCTTTTATAGTTTATTTATTTTCCCCTACTTCAAAGACCAGAAATTTTGTCGCGGCCACATTTGGATTAATAAGAATTTGCCCAGAAAATGTATTAAAAAAAGTAGAAAAATAAAAATAGAATGTTTTAGAGTGACCTAGACACATTTACCCACCGACACAAAGGTTTAGGGTAGTATTGGGGGTTTAGGGGTAGTATTTGGGGTTTAGGGGTAGTATTGGGGGTTTAGGGGGTAGTATTGGGGGTTTAGGGGTAGTATTTGGGGTTTAGGGGTAGTATTGGGGGTTTAGGGGGTAGTATTTGGGGTTTAGGGGGTAGTATTGGGGGTTTAGGGGGTAGTATTGGCAGTTTAGGGGGTAGTATTGGGGGTTTAGGGGGTAGTATTGGGGGTTTAGGGGTAGTATTGGGGGTTTAGGGGTAGTATTGGGGGTTTAGGGGGTAGTATTGGGGGTTTAGGGGTAGTATTGGGGGTTTAGGGGGTAGTATTGGGGGTTTAGGGGTAGTATTTGGGGTTTAGGGGGTAGTATTGGCGGTTTAGGGGGTAGTATTGGGGGTTTAGGGGGTAGTATTGGCGGTTTAGGGGGTAGTATTGGGGGTTTAGGGGGTAGTATTGGGGGTTTAGGGGTAGTATTGGGGGTTTAGGGGGTAGTATTGGGGGTTTAGGGGGTAGTATTGGGGGTTTAGGGGGTAGTATCGGGGGTTTAGGGGGTAGTATCGGGGGTTTAGGGGGTAGTATCGGGGGTTTAGGGGTAGTATTGGGGGTTTAGGGGGTAGTATTGGGGGTTTAGGGGGTAGTATTGGGGTAATGGACATGATGTCACGCCATCCCATTGTCGTCGTGCCGTAACATTGGACGTCCAGAAAAGCCAGCGCGCTGTCTTTGTACAGTTTTATGGATGAACATGAAGTTGTCTGATTCTCATAAGGATCAGTATCGATGGAAGGTCGAGCAGATGTTTTCTACCGTATATTCCACCAAAAGAGAAGTTAAAGATGGTAGTGTGATGATACTTTCTGATTTATTTCTAAACATTTGATCATGTGTATACACAGACAACAGACACAGTGTAGATGGATATGGATACTTGGTGGAAGGTTGGATCAAAGAATAACGCGTCAAAGTGCCGTCATCGTCCATCATTAAGGTAAAGAACAACACTTTCATGTTGGTCTGTTCAGTGGTGTGTTGGGTTAGGGTTAGAGCAGCAGAGCTACGTCATAGCAAATGAATGAAAGGGAACTCTTTCCACAATGGAACAAACGAGCCTCCTGGTCAATTTTAATCCAGTGTATTTGGGACGTCTTCATAGTGACACAAAAACCATGAGTTCAGGAAGCACGTACCGACGTCTACCGTTTTAAATCCCTGTATGTACGAGTTCCAGGATAATAAACAGGAAACATTAGTTTTAGTCAGGTTAGGGTGACTGCAGTCTGAAAGCAAGTTTTCCAAGTGTCAGTGACAAATACACAAATAAACAGTGTGTATCCATAAAACTACAACATGTATACATCAGCAAATAGCTGCCCCCAAATCCCTGACTTATCAGTGGGTGACACGAATACATTATGACAATCGGCTTAGTTTGGTGAGTGGAATAAAACAGTTGATGTTGCAGGTGTTATACCATCACCCACCACATGAGGGCAGAAGAACTCCACAGAAAAGGATCTAATCAACCTTTTTTCATCTGTGTCCTTCCTCACTTTCATTTCCTCTGCTGTCTTCTTTTATGTCTTTGTCCTTTCACCCATCTATTCTTTCTTTCTTTCTTTCTTTTTTTCTTTCTTTCTTTCTTTCTTTCTTTCTTTCTTGCCGTTGACCTCTGTTTTTGGTTTCTCAGTGTTGTGCTAACAGTGTCACAGGTTTCACTGCTTTTACCAATTCCATCAACAATCTATTTAACAAACTGCAGACCTGGGCAACAGCACCTCCACTATACCCCCACTATACCCCCATTATACCCCCACTATACCTCCATTATACCCCCACTATACCTCCACTATACCCCCACTATACCCCCACTATACCCCCATTATACCCCCACTATACCTCCATTATACCCCCACTATACCTCCACTATACCCCCACTATACCCCCATTAATCCCCCACTATACCCCCACTATACCTCCATTATACCCCCACTCTACCCCCACTATACCTCCATTATACCCCCACTATACCTCCACTATACCTCCACTATACCCCCACTATACCTCTATTATACCCCCACTATACCCCCACTATACCCCCACTATACCCCCACTCTACCCCCACTCTACCTTTATGTTCCATCTCTTTCTTTCCCACACATTTCTCTTCCTGTTTCTGTCTTTCATCCTCACATTCTTTTCCTCCCTCGTCTACATCTCTCATCTTTATTTTGACATAAACCCTTTTATTTTTTCCTGTTCATCCTTCTTCTATTCATCTTCATCTTTTTCGCTCTTCTCCAACTTGTCTCTCTTTTCACTTTTCCTCTTTGCTCATGTCTGTTTATTGTTGCCCGAAACCCACATTTCCAACCCATATATGAACTAAAACATAGAATCATGTGTCTTTATCCACTGTCACTGATTCAACTGCATGGATTTTACTGGTGAATCAAGACGTTGACGGTGTTTCCACAGTAACCACAGAGCCTCTGAACATTCAAATAGGTCATATCTAATGACAATGAAAAGATGAATGACTGAATTTTACACCAATTATTTACACATAATGATAGGATTAGTGAATCAGAAGTTATTGAATATTTTAACTTGACGTAAGCCATTTAAAAAATGATTCTTTTATTCATCTTTATCTTTTATCTTCATCTATCTCCAACTTCTCTCTCTCTTCTCCTTTGGTATTTGTTCATTTTTATTTATTGTCACCTGAAAGCCACATTTCCAACCAATATTCATCTACATCATGAACTAATTACAGATCAATAAGCAATTTGGCATCCCTACCTTAGCGTCTAAGCTAAACGTTTAGCATTCAACAACCTCCAAACAAATGTAAAGTCATTGTCTTCAGTGTTTTTCCACACACACACACACACCGTAGATAAATGCTGATAATTTCTGACCTGTACATATTATGTCCCTGTAAAAAACTACACATATAATGTTAGATCATATCCAGCTGTATAAACCTACCAGTCCTACCACCTCATACCTGGCACAGATCTACAGACACTTTATAATATACCATATTTTCTACAATATAAGGTGCACTGTCAAGGAATGGCTTATTTGTTACATCTAAACTCAAAGGATTTTCAAAGTTGGACTTTCAAGGAAAACAGGACTTGATAAAGAATGGACGAGCGACGCCAGAGCATCTGCCATGTGTTTAGTTTTGTGTATGGTACCCCCTGTGGTGTCCACCATGATGTTTTGTACAAGTTGCCCCCATTCAATTCTTCCCTGGCTAAATATACATATTAAAATATGTACCTCATAAAAATAATGGTGCAATGACATATGAAACTAATAGGTATTTAGCAAATATTTGGTGTATTTGAAAATCTGATTCAGAAAAAGTCAGTGCCTCACTGTGCCTTATAGTCCAGAACGTACGGTATATAAAGACAGTAAAATCAGTGGTGAGTGTAATATTTAATGATAAATATCCCAGACAGACCTAGTGCCTCCTTTATATTAGCTTTCCCTCTATTTGAACTTTTCTATCACCATTCATTTTTAATATTCTTTATTTTGCTTTTTTTCCTACATTCAATTCATGCTGTTTTTATTACTTTTCTACCACCCACATGTTTGTTTTTGTAAATGTTTTTGTTGACACACTGGGGTGACTTTGGCCTTTTCATTTACTGCTCACTCAAATCTGACAACATTTACTTTTTGCTTCAGCCTCTGCTTTCAGTCACTTTCCATTTTACATTTTCTCAGCCAAAGGTGCTAAGGTCAGCAGAAGGTCTATGGTCACTCTATGGTCATTCTATGGTCATTCTATGGTCACTCTATGGTCACTCTATGGTCATTCTATGGTCACTCTATGGTCATTCTATGGTCAGTCTATGGTCACTCTATGGTCATTCTATGGTCATTCTATGGTCAGTCTATGGTCATTCTATGGTCACTCTATGGTCACTCTATGGTCATTCTATGGTCAGTCTATGGTCACTCTATGGTCATTCTATGGTCAGTCTATGGTCACTCTATGGTCATTCTATGGTCAGTCTATGGTCACTCTATGGTCATTCTATGGTCAGTCTATGGTCAGTCTATGGTCACTCTATGGTCATTCTATGGTCAGTCTATGGTCATTCTATGGTCACTCTATGGTCATTCTATGGTCATTCTATGGTCACTCTATGGTCATTCTATGGTCAGTCTATGGTCACTCTATGGTCAATCTATGGTCATTCTATGGTCACTCTACAGTCAGTCTATGCTCAGTCTGTTTTTGTTTTGTTGACTGTAATTTTCCAAAATACACTAAGAAATACAAAAAATGTGGAGAAAAATGATAAAAAATGCTAAAATCCATTAAAATTCACCCAAAAAACATTAAATCAATGAAATGGATGCTGTTGTATGAAAATTATTTGTGTTGTTTAATCACTTACTGGAAATAAATGAAAATTAATGGAAAAATACTAAACATATTCAAAAACTATATATATATATATATATATATATATATATATATATATATATATATATATATATATATATATATATATATATATATATATATATATATATATATATATAGTATATATAGTGGAATGCACAAACCAATATATGGAAAGCATATGACAGCTAGCTTATTACCGTATTAGCTTCTACAACACACCGGCGCTGAACAGTGTTAACTTAACACACCATGCTAACATCTATCTGAACTGTGTTATTCATGTCCCCATGTGGCATTTACACATAGTAATAAACCAGGAATATATGAATAAAGAGAAAAAGAAGGAGCGATGGTGATCTGGGCACGGTTACTTAGCAACAATACAGAGGAAAGTTCTTAATCCTCATAACACCACTGGTGCGTCCAACAGCGTGGGATATTTGAAAACTTACAGAAAATTAGTTGTTCCTGAATAAATATAATTAAACAATTAAACAGTGTGTGTTTTCCAACAGACATTAAAATAACCTGGTAAAGTGTTGTACACCGTGGTCACTATTCTCTGGTATGGAGGGAGAGAGAGAGAGAGAGAGAGAGAGGAGAGTTAGGAGAGTGGAAGCTCCGGAAACATCCAAACGAAAACGGTAAGGTTTGGGACACTGACTGTTACTGTTTTGACTGTTACTGTTTTGACTGTTACCGTTTTGACTGTTACCGTTTTGACTGTTACCGTTTTGACTGTTACCGTTTTGACTGTTACCGTTTTGACTGTTACCGTTTTGACTGTTACCGTTTTGACTGTTACCGTTTTGACTGTTACTGTTTTGACTGTTACTGTTTTGACTGTTACCGTTTTGACTGTTACCGTTTTGACTGTTACCGTTTTGACTGTTACCGTTTTGACTGTTACCGTTTTGGCTGTTACTGTTTTGGCTGTTACTGTTTTGACTGTTACTGTGTTGACGGTTACTGTTTTGTGACATGTCACCAGTAAAATCTAATTATTTCTAGATGTCCCCATTAACAGCATAACCTGGACATTTCATCAAAATCTGTCCATAACTTTTTGAGTTATCTTGCTAACTAACTAACAGACATAACGTCCTTGGTGAAGGTAGTGATGATTCATGTCAAATATAGTCAGACCAATCATTTCTGGGATTGTTTTATTTTCCAACTGAAGACACAGAATGATATTAGACTCAGACACTTTATGAACAGTAGTTTTAAGTAAGAGGTGACATTAGACATTCTGTAAATACTGGTTATTTTGGTGTTAGAAACAAATAATGAAGAAACGAGTTGTTGTTTTGTTAAAATTTTTGGTTTTATTTAGAAAAATGAAGGAAGGAATCTTTAGGGTAATTATTATTATTTACCTATTTTAAGCATCATATGTTATTTTTCTTAAATATGAGGAAACATACACTTGGTAAAGTTTAGATGTATTTCAGTCAGTGTCAGTAAAGATGTATTTTTAGTTTTACTTTAAAAGTTCAGATGAAAAGTGACCTCTGTGAAAGCCACAGCTTTACAATCCATCTGTGTGTTTAGGTCTGTGGATATTTGTGATGTTTGCCCTTGGCCTAAACTCTCCTCATAGTGTCGTCAGAATATGTTCAGGTCGGTGTGTGTGTTGTGAAAGGATGGCGGTGGTCAGCGGGAGGCTGAGATAAGGAAAATGTGAGGGTCAGTATGGACTTCCTGTCTGACAGCAGGTGTTTTGTTCCTCCTGTTTCACTCCTTCCTCTAACAAACAGACCATCCTAAAAACCTTGTGTTTATAAACATATACAAATATATGACCTGTTATTAAACTCTTATATTTTACACTCTAGTGTCTTCCTGTTCTTTCTGTCAGTGTTAGTGTCTGGGCTTTTATTTTGTCATGTTGGTTCATGTTCACTCTGTTCTGTTTTACTTCCTGTCACCAGGTGTTTTAGCCCCGCCCCTCTAATCTGTATGAGTGAAGCCACCTGTTCCTTCACATATTGTGTGAATGTTAGTCGTTGCTTCTTAGGTTGTCTCATGTATGACCTGTTTGGTTTCTTTGTGTCGTTTGCTCCGTCTGGACCTTGGTACTGGATCCAGTTTCTGTCCCTGACTTTGAGTTCACCATTTGGATCTTCCTGGACCCTGGCTCTGACCCTCATCTGGGACCTGGTAATGTTTTTTTGGACTTTATCTGCTGGTTTTGACCCTGTTTGTTTTAATGGCTCATCCAGACAGTCACGTCTTCATCATCACAATGTTACTATTATTGTCTTTAGAATAAATTCAGCTTTAATCAATCACTGTCTCACAGTCCTGCATTTGGATCGAACCGTGTTCTGAAAGTTGTGACATAAAGTACTTTGTCATTGCTCATCACTACTTCTTTTAAAAACACATTAGATTTTTACATATTACACAAACTACAAACACTTTTACATGACATTTTATGTTGTCTCATCTGAACCCACTTTATCCTCACTTGGGTCATGGGGGTCATTTTATTATTGCATTGATCAAATTGATGATAAAAGAAAAACACAGTAAAGGTGCAGGGAGAGGCTCAGAGCTGAGACAGGCTGGTTTTAGAAACTTTCACCTAATACATAAACTCCTACGATGGATTCAGATTCAAAATACAAATAAAATAAAGACAATAAAAGAAATGTATAAACAAGTGGTGCCTCCCTCACACACATTTGACCTGATTTGCCCGACCGTTGCAAAGATGCATCTTTGGTGACTGTGACCTTTGACCTACATTTACCACAATTTTATCTGGACCACCTCACACCTTTACTCAACATTTCATAGAAATGACTCCAGTAGTTTTTGTGTAAAGCTGCTAACTCAGCGTGGTAACTTGACTTATCAAATTAATTTGTGCCAGAAGTGTTTTTGTACCGTGAGTTTTTCATAAATAGTCAAGTTATAAAGTTTTATAAACAGTATATTTTAAATGTAATGTATTGGTGTCAGTTGGTAAATGTGTCACTGACTGAACATTCAATATTAAACCATTCAAATGAACCAGACATGTGGGTCATTTTCATACCATTGGGGTTGTTTTGTCATTTTCACCTTTGTTGACAGATGTTTTGTTTTGTGCCCTTCAGTGAATAGATCAGATGTTTTTTCAGTCTGTATCTCCTTCAGTTTCTTTCTTCTTTATCCAAAGCAGTAACAGTTTCTCCATATGGTCGTTCAGTGATGACCTCTGACCCCTTTTTCATATCACACAGATGCCTTTGGAAGGGCTTGCTGCTTTTAACAATATCACTCAACTGCATCACACTTTAATATTTTATCATCTATTTCACTTCTATTAACTCTTACTACTTTTCATTTTCATCAGAATCACTTTCTGTGATACATGATCAATAATAAATACGTACTGTAATAAAGTTTAAATAAACACACTGGGAAAAACTCACCAAACAGTAACTCTGTGATGAATGAGGGTCAAAGGTCACCAAAAGCATCATGGGTAGCTCCCTCATACCCAATGGGATGATATGTACAGTACATACATGACGTATTTACGTACATTATGTAGCTGCGTATAGTATTGTACATATAGTACTGTATTTATGTCTGGGTGGTTTCAGTTTCCTTTCGTGAATAGAATTTTCTCTCGTATTCGGACAAAAAATTTAAGTGAAAAATTTTCGGAACTTGGGTCATTTGTTAGCTGGGTCTCTGGTCAGTAGAGATATCAAGCTTTCCTCTATTGTCTACTGTCCAATCTGCTGTAGTTTATGTGACCGACCTGGTAAAATAAACCTCTTCCATCCTACCCCCCCCCAAAATCTCCTTTTTTTTTGTCCTCACCTACAGTGCTGGCATGAACCAAGAAGTGCTGGCAGTAATAGACATCGAATTACAATTAATTCTGCCTCGCTCGATTTGCCAATAGTTGCCCTGCTGAGAAAAAAGGACTGGGAAAGAGAGGGAAAATGATGAGAATAAAAAGAGAATGGCATACGGTAAGTTCTGTGATAGCACTTAAGGTTTGCTTTTCTCCTTAACAATAAGTAGTTTTCAGTCACTTTAGAAATTAAAGACAGAAAAAAAGAAATGAGAGCAGCATGGTGTGAAGTAATGGAAGATTGAAAGAAATACTAGATTTAATTCAGATTTTTCTGTGTATGATATTCTGTAAAAAATGAATATCCTTTATTGTCACTGTACAATGAAATGTTATTCCACCCCCCCCCCCACACACACACTGCAACATAAAATAAAGCATCATAAAAACACATTATACGTAAGATTACAAAGTAGTATTCACAGAATGTCGAATTTCACTTCTATTTTGTCAATCTCCAGTTTCTATGACAACCCTTGAATTAGATCCAATGTGATTTTGACCTTTCTGTTGAATGCTACCTTGACCTTTGACCTTTTGCAATATTGATCATTTGGTTATATGTATTTATGTGTCAGTGTGTGTAATATTATGATGATATATCTAGTATTGATTAAGTTATAGCGTGATATGTTTCTTTGACACACAGTGTTAAAGTTAATTTGGACACATGTCACCTTTGACCTCCACAGATCTGAAAAACTATTGGTCGTCGGTGAGAACACCAATTATTAGAATTGTATAAATCTTCATTCTGCATCGTTTGGTACCAATCTGAAAGTTCTGTGACCCTCTGTTCTGGAGTTAGAACCCATAGTGTGATTTTGACTTTTGAGTTAATTGTGACCTTGACCTTTGACCTTTACTCAATTGGATCATTGCATTTGATGCACATTAGCGATAGGTATATGCTCATGTAATTTAATGGTGATATCTACAGTATTAAGTTACTACGACCCATGTGAACTGAACTACTGGTCTGGAAACACAGATGCCACACGTGCACAGACTCTCTCTCGGTAACTGAGGCATGGACTGAAGTTGACAGTCACGTCAGTTGGTGAATGTCCAATTAGGAGACAGTCAGATGATGTTGCAAAGTTTGGGGGTTGGGGTCGTTACAGTCGTTTACACCAAGACGTCTTGTCATCTGAACCCACTTTATCCTCACTGGGGTCACTGGGGGCCTAATGCAATTACAGTGAAGGCAGGGTCAGAGGTCACCCTGTATGAGTCTCCAGTTCATCTGAGGACTGAACATGATGTAGATTAACCAGTTAACCAGTTAACTAGTTAACCAGTTAACCTGTCGGTGCATGTTTTTGGATGGTGGTAGGAGCCAGAGTACCTGGAGAAAACCCACGCAGACACGAAGAGATGTAAACTCCACACAGAAAGGTCTGGTGTGGGAATAGAACCAACAACCTTCTGTCTGTGAGGAACCAGTGTTAACCACTGCACCACCCTGTTAACCACTGCACCACCCTGTTAACCACTGCACCACCCTGTTAACCACTGCACCACCCTGTTAACCACTGCACCACCCTGTTAACTACTGCACCACCCTGTTAACCACTGCACCACCCCGTTAACCACTACACCACCCCGTTGACTACTGCACCACCCTATACCAGGACGATTGTGGTTAAATACGATGGCATATTATATCACAAAGTTGTCGTTAGGGTTAGGGTCACTCTCAGGCCCAATCCACACACGTATGAAACCGACTTACTTTCTTAATGGATCGGCCTTTCGTCAAGATGGGACCGGTGTCATGGGGACCCCAAAACTTCATCCTCTGTGGTCTGGATAGATTTTTGCTCGGCCTTCTTTCAACAGTGCTGTCATCTTTCAAAAGTGTCTCAGTATTGAAGTAACCCCCCCCCCCCCCCCCCCCCAAAAAAAAAAAAAAAGACACTTGACCTCACGTTTGCACAGAAGTGATTAAAGAAAAACAAAGCCAAGTCGCTTCCATGTCAGCACTAAAGTGTCCAGTCTTTGTGGACACCACTGACGCTCAAAATTAAGACAAGAGTGGGTTTTATGTCTTAAGGGAAGAAAACGGACTGAAGTGGAAAGAAATTAAAAAAAAAAAAAAGAACTTTGGCTTCCAGGAAAAGCCTGGTGCCATAACAGGAAAGTCTGCCTGCAGCGCAGAAATGCAAAAACCCAGGAACGCTGCCCCCCAGCACTGTCTCCAAATGCCAGCCTGTAATGTGCCACCTGTTTAAAGCTGCAGACTCTTCATCCAGCAGCCAAAGCTTTTATCCACAGGAAACACTGGCCACTGCGGACAAGCTCTCAGGCCTCACACACTGCACTAAACATATTCACATCCTCTTTCTCCTCTGACGCTGGTTTTTATTTTCTATTTTTTCATCTGCTTCTCCATCGTTCACAGACCAGCTGGTTGTCCAGGGTTTAAGGAATGACTGCCATGGTTTGTCCAGCTGACTGCAGGGGGCGCTCTAACATGTTTATCTGCTCCTTTTATCTCCAGTAGCAGAATAGAACCAGGATAGTCCACGACAGCATGAACACAAAAACTAACTTGTTTTGGTTAAGTTTCCTTCTTTGCTATTTCTATTGAAATTATATGGATTTTCATGTTTGGAAGTTCCAAAGACAAGTTCATGATACGGTTGGTCTCAGATGAAAGCAGAAGACACTAAAGTGTCGTCTCTACAGTTTGTCATCTGTTCAGACCAGTGTTTATATGAAGACGCAACAGTAGGAGAAATACGATTGGACAGTCCTGTGACAGACCCGCCCACGTGTCCTGTGATAGACCCGCCCACATGTCCTTTTCTGTGTTTGACGTATGTAATTGTCCACTTGTCTCTATTCAGGTATGTGTGTAATGTCTGTACAATAACTGAAACTATTATGGTACATTTAATAGTGCTGCTAGTGCTAATGCTAGTGCAGCTGGTAGATCAGTTGGGTCCAGGTTGTCCCACATGTTTGTTTCTTTACCTGCTCGGTGTATGACGTGTCCCAGAGCGTCTTCAATATGTCCCACTGTGGGAGGAGTGTGAACATTAGTGTTTGCTCACACTGACGACGACTTCATGCAAATGAAAAACACTTGTGATAAAATATGCTGTCGTATTTAGACACAATCGTCCTGGTGTAAACGGAGCCTCAGTACTGATTCCCCACAGGCTTGTGTACTGAGCCCCCTCCTCTTCACTCCTTACACCATGATTGTTCCCCAAGATGGGGGGGGGGTGAACGAACTGTTATGGTGTTCAGAGAACAAGCGGTCACTAAACACACCCTCCAGGATGTTGTGATTTGTTAACCTGACTAACATCATGTGGTTGTTTGTCTACGCTCACACAACCGTCCCAGTACTACGAGGTTCAGGTTTACTTCCAAATGAAGGAGCCAATCAGTGTGGGTGGGCGGGGCTACCCTGTGGTGTTGTGACGTCAATGACGGTGTGTGTTAACTGTGGACTGGACTATTTAGTGTTTTTTACGACATGTTCATTAACAGACGATTGTGGAAAAGTTGAATGAAATGGTTTGACTGATGGGTAAGTGTTATGGTTAGGGCTGACAGTCATGAGCTGGGGTTAGGGTTATGGTTAGGGCTGACAGTCATGGAGCTGGGAGGAACAAATGCCCTCATCCACAAAGTCTTCATTTCTCATTAAGAGCCTGAGTTTTAAAACTATTGATGCTAAAAAACCCAAACATGTTTACTCTTTTATTTAAAAAATCATCTGTCCTTCCTGCCACTGTGCATGCACTGAATCACAATTCTATTCTAAACCACAAGTTTTATTCTTGTGTAGCTGTGAGGAATGACGAAACATGTCAAGTGAAGATTTAGGAACTTTTAGACTTTGCAAGATGAGATTACTTTGTTTGGTTTTAAATGTAAATGTTTTAAAGTAGAATGATAGAAAACCTGAAAGGTACAAAACTATCAAATGTAAGATGCTTAATACATGGACAATAAATACCACTGTTTACATTATTCCATTTTATTTTATGTATATTATATTTATATTTACACTACTTGTGATTATTACTACGACTTTTCAAGTACTGTCTATTGACTACAACTACTACCTCTAAATGCACTTAGCTCGAACACTGTCTTGTCCTTTTATACTCTGACATGTTCGTAGTGGACTTTATGCCTTGTCATACCTGCTTAGTTCTAGCCTAGCCTTGCTAGCTCCTCCGAGCATCAGTAAATCTAATGTTCTATCGTAGTAGCCTAGCCACACTAGCTCCTCCTAGCATCAGTAAATCTAATGTTCTATCGTAGTAGCCTAGCCACACTAGCTCCTCCGAGCATCAGTAAATCTAATGTTCTATCGTAGTACCCTAGCCACACTAGCTCCTCCTAGCATCAGTAAATCTAATGTTCTATCGTAGTAGCCTAGCCACACTAGCTCCTCCGAGCATCAGTAAATCTAATGTTCTATCGTAGTAGCCTAGCCACACTAGCTCCTCCTAGCATCAGTAAATCTAATGTTCTATCGTAGTAGCCTAGCCACACTAGCTCCTCCTAGCATCAGTAAATCTAATGTTCTATCGTAGTACCCTAGCCACACTAGCGCCTCCTAGCATCAGTAAATATAATGTTCTATCGTAGTAGCCTAGCCACGCTAGCTCCTCCTAGCATCAGTAAATCTAATGTTCTATCATAGTAGCCTAGCCACACTAGCTCCTCCTAGCATCAGTAAATCTAATGTTCTATCGTAGTACCCTAGCCACACTAGCGCCTCCTAGCATCAGTAAATATAATGTTCTATCGTAGTAGCCTAGCCACGCTAGCTCCTCCTAGCATCAGTAAATCTAATGTTCTATCATAGTAGCCTAGCCACACTAGCTCCTCCTAGCATCAGTAAATCTAATGTTCTATCGTAGTAGTCTAGTTTCACTCAATGTAACTTTTGTCTAGATTTCCCTTAAACTGGTCGACCAATCACAGTGAAGTATAGAGTCAGAGGGCGGGTCTAACAAAGTGACGCTGCGACGATTAGTAGAGAAACAAATGTAAACAACCATAGAAGAAGAACAACAACAGGTGTAGATTTCCTTTTATCACAGATGAGTGAAGAATGTGAGAAAACGTCAACAATCTTTAAATTCTTTTTACAGAAGCGACAACAGTCGTTCAGCTCCATAATCCACCATTTTGTTTAGTCATTCCTAACTTTCTCCAGACTCCTCCGTCAACTTTCAGTCGCTCTAACTACGTCATCCTAAAGATTACACTGATTGGTTGTAGTACCGTCCTATTGCATACAGAGGATTTGAAAGACCACCTTTTAGCCCCGCCTCCTCTGACTATGAAGCACCACTAGACCCATACATGGAATGAATAGAGATAGCACTGCTAGGGTAAATGAGCCTTAAGCTACTGCACTTTTATTTACACTTACTTAGTTTAGGATTTGTCTTGTTGTGCTTCTGCACTTAACTGGAGAGCGAGAAACATAATTTCAATTCCTTTGTATGTCAAGTATATGTCAATAAGTTGACAAAAAACAGACTTTGACTTTGATATTGTTAATAATAATGGATTCCATTTGTGAAGCGCTTTACATTATTGATCCATTATTCATTCACTCTCACATGCTCCCTCTGGTGGTGGTAAATTACATGTATATCCACAGTTGCCCTGGGACAAACTGACAGATGCGTGGCAGCCATTTTATGTAGACAGCCCCTCCCACCACCACTTATGGCCCCTCCCACCACCACCAATCATTCATACACCAGTGTGAGTGGCACTGGAGGGTGAAGTGTCTTTGCCCAAGGACACAACGGACTGACTATGACAGAGCGGGACTCCAACCAACCGCACCAACTCTTCAGTCAATGGACGATCCGCTCTACCAGTGATGCGCCGGTTGATGTATAAACGACCCGCAACCGTTTTTTAAATTTTATTTTAACTAGCTTACCTGCAACTTGGACTGCATGAGATATATTTGAAAAGGATGAACTCAACCCACTTCTGGACCCGCATTTTTAAAAAGTAGTGAATGGTCTTTATGAACATCACATGACCTTTGACCTTACTCACATACCTGAACATCAGGTGCATGCCCTTAGGTTTCAACTTTTTGAGCTGATGCTGTAAATTTCTCCTTGGAGATCAATAAAGTATCTATCTATTCATCACATGACCCTTGACCTTACTCGCATACCTGAACATCACATGACCTTTGACCTTACTCGCATACCTGAACATCACATGACCTTTGACCTTACTCACATACCTGAACATCACATGACCTTTGACCTCACTCACATACCTGAACATCACATGACCTTTGACCTCACTCACATACCTGAACATCACATGATCTTTGACCTTACTCACATACCTGAACATCACATGACCTTTGACCTTACTCGCATACCTGACCATCACATGACCTTTGCCCTTACTCACATACCTGAACATCACATGACCTTTGACCTCACTCACATACCTGAACATCACATGACCTTTGACCTTACTCACATACCTGAACATCACATGACCTTTGACCTTACTCACATACCTGAACATCACATGACCTTTGACCTTACTCACATACCTGACCATCACATGACCTTTGACCTTACTCGCATACCTGACCATCACATGACCTTTGACCTCACTCGCATACCTGAACATCACATGACCTTTGACCTCACTCACATACCTGAACATCACATGACCTTTGACCTTACTCACATACCTGCATTTATTTCTGTGTTTAAATTCCATGTCATTGTTTGTAAGTTAATATGTTTATAAATATGTTTGTTCTGCTTCATCATTTAAAAGTTATCAACGTTAACGCAGCATCTAAACCTGTAACACCCAAAGACACATTTGAACCTGGTTTCCATGGAAACAAAAACACTGGGAGCCGCTCATCATCTTTAAAAATCTCAGCTAATGTGTCCAAACCTTAGTGTTTTTGTTTGGATGTTTGTTTATTTATATATATATATATATATATATATATATTTATATATAGTAGATAAGATTCATTACAGGAGGTCACTCGTGTCTGCCACTGTTTTGTAAAACAAGTCCAGATATGTGCAAAAGGCGGCAGCCAGGAAGCCAGACACAGGGAAGTGGTTGCGAGGGACGGTGAAGACCTTTGAGACTCCTTGCAGTTTTAATTTTATTTGTATTTATATTTTTTTACTGTGTAGGAAATAATCATCTTATTTAGTAATATTTTTTTCTCAAAAGTACTCCATTGATTACGTCTAGTTTCTAAAAATCCTTTAACTCAAACAGATTAAATGAAACAAATACAGCAATGAAGGGGAAAGAATGGATCTGATCACAACCTAGTGTGAAAAAGAATCTGCCAGGTAAGAAAAAAAAAAAGCATCAGTGGTAATAAAAGGTGGAATGAAAACCCATCAAATAAAGTGTTGGTTTCTTTCCAGCGTGCTGCTCCCAGAGCTGGAGGTCCTGCCAGCTTTTTGTTCTCCTTGATTGAACTTTTAAGTGTTGAGCTGTGTTGTGCTGATGGGTTTTTAACTGTATTCATTGTGCAGCAGTAGGAGCGCACAGCCAGGGAATGGGATAACCAATGAAAATGTTTTATATCCATAGAAAAAACAAACACCAGTCCAAACCCAAAGAGGCAGTTTATTAGTGCTCTTACCAAAGAGAGAGAATGAAACAGAGTTCTAGAATTAAAACCTAAATTAGGCCTAAAACTACATCCTGTCATCCAGTGAAATATCACTTTATGTTTAACCCGAACCCAGATGCTGCACTTTTCCACTTGTATCTGATGTTCAAATATATTCATAAAGTCCATTTACTGCTCATTCAACATATGAGAGACTGACGAAGCTGTTTTCAAACATGCATTTGGCTTCTGGCTAAATAAATAAATAAAAAAAACCCACCTATGATTCGGCCCATGAGCCGTTCACACATTTTCATCACAGGTCAGACGCAGGGCCGGCCCAAGCTTTACTGGGGCCCTAAGCGATATTTCATTTGCCCCGCCCCCCCAATACCAGTGTCCTCGGCATCCGATGCTTTCATCATATAGGCTACACACTATGTGTACAAAACATATCCACTAACATTACCATCATTTATAAAGTGCTTAAAATATGCCATTGTCATCCTGACTCTTTAAACTTTACTTATGAAGCAAACTCGCATCATATGAATGTGTACATTGAATTATTTTCACTATTTGTAAAATCATCAGACAACACAGTGAATTTCAAAGTCGAACAGTTTAATTTTGCTTCTTTTTAAAATGCAAAAGAGATGTGCAAAATGTCTCACAACAAATGTAAACCAAGTGACAAAATAGAAAATACAAATAATAAATAAGACAAATAATAAATAAATAAGAATAAGAATAACAAATAAGATTACGAATATCAATAATAAATTTGTGTGTGTTTGGCTAAAATGCTCTCAAGTGACCAAATTGTACTATTTTATAACTAATATATTAATTAATTGTTGTACAAACCTGAAATTTTACACAGTAAATGTTCAGAGGACGGACAGATTCCTAATTTAGTGTCACGGTGAAATGACATCTTGTGGGTCTGAGTTGACTTTAAAGTTTTATTTTCAATCTAGGTGGATTTTTACCACCTTTTTCTGCTTTGTATTTATTATTTGGTAACAAATATATAATTTGGATGGATAATTTTTCAGACATGACAGTCAGAGAATCGAAAATGCCCGATGGGCGAATCCGTCTGGCTCTGGATTGTTTGCGCATGCGCACTGGGCAGTACTCAACGGGCGGTACTAAACGGCCACTTAAGGTGCGCAGTTTAACACTGCGCACCTTAAGTGGCCGTAATAATATTCCACGACCACCAGGTGGCAGTGCAGCGCTGACGATCGCTTTCAGTGCTTCAGCACGCGCTGTGTTGAATCCCTCTCGGGGCCTCCCAGTGCGTGTGGGCCCTAAGCGGTCGCATAGTTCGCAAAGCAGTCGGGCCGGCCGTGGTCAGAAGTGTGCATTTTGGTACTGGTGTAAAAACAAGAACAAATGGAGCAAAAATAAAAAATAACCTCATCACCAAAATCACCAGTATTCACAGAATGTCTCATCTCACCTCTTACTTAAAACTACTTGTTAAAAACAGTCTTTCTGGAATGTTCATAAAGTGTCTGAGTCTAATATCATTCAGTCTTCAGTTGGAAAATAAAACAATCCCAGAAATGATTGGTCTGACTATATTTGACATGAATCAAAGGTCAATTTACATCAGTCTGTTTGACACAAACACTGTTACATGTCACCTTTGACCTCCAGAAGACATCAAAATAATTCAATAAAAAGACAAAATCACATGATAAAGCATCAAAATGTGATAAGACAAAATGTCTTTCTTTCTGTCTAATAATTCTGTAACAGTTAAATTGACACTCATTGTATTTTTTAAAACTGTATTAGAGCTAAAATCATATTAATAGTGTCATAATTTCCAAAAGCACCATCAGTGCAGCTGTGAGTGACCACATGTTTTATAATAAGTGTTAAGAATAATAGTTGAATGTAAAACTATGTATAGATGATATAGTCAGTAGAAATGACATCATAAAACAATAATGATACACTTAAAGATACGTGTATAGTGACTTAAAAACACATTTTCCTTTATATGTCTTTTTTTTATCGGCAGTGGTAAGTTAACACCAGATACATTTAAGGTGTATTTTTTTTATTACAGCATTGAAATGTGTGTTTGCTGTTGTCTGTCAGCCACCCTCCTAGTTTTTGGAAATGTGTGTGCCCATTAGCAGAGGTAGATAGAGATGGGAATGACACAAAGTTCACCTGGACTGGGAGTCAGAGCGGGGACGTTGCGGTTAATGGTTGTCACCGTTAACCTGACGATAACCGTCCTGCTGGAGGTCATTTACAAATGATTTTGTTGAGCTTGGAAAAACTTTGCTCATTTGTTAATTAAACAAAAAGCTAAAGATATCCTGAAATAATAATTTCTCCCTGTTTTTTCCCCTCTACATAAAATATCCTTTTGTTATAATTATTAGCGACTTCACTGTCGTAGCATGGATTAAAACCAGCTGTTTTGTGTCGGTAGAAACATGGATGTAATGATCTATTCACAAGATAAATATCAGAGGTGGTTAAAGTACTCACATTCTCTACTGCAGTACAAGTACAACTACTGGTGTGAAAAAATACAAATACTCAACTCTTTTACTGAAGTAAAAGTACAACTTAACTATAATAAAGTAAAAAGGAAAACTGCATTTTTAAAAAGTAATTAAATAATACTGGTTTGAACTGACCATCGTCAACTGAAATTAGATGTTTACATGGTCGCCTTTATTCAGGAATAAAAAGTCCCATGTAAACATGGCTAATGAGAAGCTAATCTGTAGCATGTTTACTATTGACGAACACTAAAGAAGGAAATATGAACACGTTTATATAGAATTCATATAAAGTATTTGGACGAGCACAACCAAGATAGTACTTTCTTATCATCGTACAAATGTACAATGAAATGTACCCTCTGTATTTAACCCATCTTTCTAAGGATGGGCGGAGCCATGGGCGGCACGTGGAGACACATCTGCAGACATAGAACCAGATTTGACCAAAACTAACACCAGGATGTAAAGTCTACACAGAAGGGTTAGGGGCAGAGACGTACAGTTAAAGGAGGCAGGTGAGGCAGGGTCTGTCCAGACATAATCTATCATGAGTTATGATCAATATAAATAATACTAATAAATATTTGTCCAAGTGTCTGTGTTATAAATCACATCTGTATGATTCCAATGCTTTCAATTATTTTCGTGACCAAAATGGTCGTATTTGTTTGTTTCCTCTTCAACTGCAGTGAATATGCAGTGAATATGCAGTGAATATGCAGTGAATGTGCAGTGAATATGCAGTGAATATGCAGTGTGCTGAGGCAGCTCCAAGCCATGCCTCAGCACAGAGTAAACAATCCCTTGTTAAGTGTTGGAGGTCGTGACCTTTGTGCTTCCTCTGTTCATGCCAACAACATAAAGCTGTAGAAAGAAGTTTTTATCCACTTTACATATGTCTGTTATATGGACTCACTTTACTTAGAATGGGTTGTGTTTTTTTAACTATGTTTTCCACTTATGCAGTGTTAACAATTTGACATAAAACAAAAGTGAACAGACATGAGGTGAGACAGGCAGTAACTCTGCCTCAGTAGAGGGCGTGGTCTACGTCAACTCACTTTGATCTGGTTACTAGGTTACCAATGGTTGTTGTGGTGTTATTGTTGGCTTCATCTAAAACCATGGAGGATCAGGATGTTATAGCTAAACTCAAAGGATTTTCAAAGTTGGACCGATGCCAGAGCTAAAGGAACTGTTCTGTCTCTCTTCTGTCTGGTACTGTTTATTTTTGTGTATGGTACCTGCTGTAGTGTGGCGTGTGGTGTCCACCGTGGGGTTTTGTACAAGTTGCCCCCATTCAATGTTCATTCTTCCTTGGCCAAATATGCATGTTAAAATATGTAGCTCATATAAATGATGCTGCAATGACATATGAAACTAATAGTTATTTAGCAAATATTTGGTGTATTTGAAAATCTGATTTAGAAAAAGTCAGTGTCTCACTTGCCACAGACCCCACTGCACATCACTGGCTAGGGGTCAAAGGTCAGGTTTAGACAGAAACATATCAACTCTACACAGAAGGGTTAGGGGTCAAAGGTCAGGATTAGACAGAAACATGTGAACTCTACAGAGAGACCCACATGGTCTGGGAATTGAACCCGGGTCTTCTTGTTGTGAGGGAAGAGCGCTAACAGCTCAGCCATTAGCATTAGTTAGCATCAGTTAGCACAAATTGCTATTAGCTTTTTTTTATGTCCTTAACTTTAATTTGATAAATATATCCTTAGATGAGGTTACGGTTGCCTTTTTGCTACTTTTGTTTTTATAATGTAACTGCGTTTACTCACCCAAGCCTTCAAGATGGCTGCCTCATGACAATGGCTAACGCTAACCCAAACTGTTTTTCTTTATGAAATGGCTGTTGACCACGTGACCACACAGAATGAAACATACAATATGTGGTTTGAGTTAAGTAAACAGCATCAAGTGGAGGAAAATAAATTGAAGGAAAATGTATTTTATCTTAAAGGCATCGGAGCATCGGAGAAAAGTTTGTTAATGTAGAGATTGATAGCATTTGACTTGTTTAAAGGTAGAAGCATGTACCACAGTTCCACTATTCAAACACGCCAGCACACTTTCCTCTCCTCCTAATGTCAGTTTCCACCCCACCCCCCCACCCTGGTTCTCTGCCATCCGTCTGCCTCTGCGCCTGAGGTGCCGGTTGCTATTTGGATGATTTAGTCCAAGGGGGAGAAAGGGATTTCATTAGCTGTTTACCTGAGGGCCTGTGGTACCTGTGGTGTTATAAAGCTGCTTTATTACAAAAAGCTCACAGTGAACTGCGGAGCAGCGCAGTGGCTCAGCGGGTTAAAGTTCACCCTGTGCATCTGGCTGTAGGTTCGAGTCCTTGGAGTGGGTGCCCACCCCTGGGCCCGCCGTACCTGCAGCGGTATACGGCCATGCTTTATTTCTAATCCTAGTGCTGAACATCCAGCGCTCAGTGGGTTAGTGCGCGCTGTGGGTTGGACCCCTCTGAGTGGGCGTGGCCCTGTGGGCTTAGGGTATCTGTAGTGTGATAACACCGCTTTATTAAAAACCCACACTGTGCAGGATGGGATTTGCTTCAGGTGACGCTGCAAAATGCACTGGGCTACTGAATGTTTATTCCACTGCAGAAAGAATGGAAGTTATGAGCTGTGTTTACCTGAGGGCCTGTGGTACCATGTCCAGAGGATGCTGTCCAGTTTAAACCCTGATTTTAACGGCCTCCTGAACTCCTGACGTAGAAAAAAAACACATGCGGGACAGGAGGTGACGGAGCGCTAAGCTAACACAAAATCACAAAAAGCTAAAAACACTAAGAAAAAAACACAATAACAAATAATAAAAGCTAAAATACTAATATTAAAACACAATAAAAATAAAAGTTCAAATACTAAGAAACACAAAAAATAACAAAAGCTAAAAACACTAATAATAATAATACATTTTATTTGTATAGCACTTTTCATGTCACTCAAAGAAGCTTTACATGCAGTAAAAACAGAACAATAAGAGTCCAACCACAATAAAAACATACAAGAGCAAACAGAGCAATCGAAGGGTGTGGATGTGACCAGAGTCAGCAGAGAGGAGGAGGTCATTTGTGATTTTGATAAGGGCTGTTTCAGTGCCAAATTTGGGCCGATAACTGGACTGGAATATTTAGTAGATATTGTTGGAGGAGAGGTGGGCTTAGATTTGTGACGCGACAACACGTTGAAGAATTTTATAGAGAAATGGGAGGTTGGATATAAGGCGGAAGATGGATGGGATGTTAGGGTCAAGTCCAGGTTTCTTCAGAATTGGGGTAATGGAGCTAATTTGAGGGTGTCTAGGACTGATCCAGAGCAGAGGGAGGTGTTGATGATGGTTGTGATGAGCGGGGAAAGGATAGGGAGGCAGGTTTGAATGAATTTGGAAGGGATGGGGTCCAGGGTACAGGTTGGTGTGTTCATGCTGGCCATGAGCTGGGACAGTTGGGAAGGTGAACAAGCTAAAAACATATTTATTTTATGCTCCTTTCATTAGCCAATCTAAGCAGCATTTCATAATGACATGTTTTTTTTATTTGAAATGTGTTTGGTAATAGGGTATTATTTTTCAGAATGTGGCTGTGATATGATGTTAAAATCAAAGGTCCGAGTGAGTGCAGTAACTGTCGTCCAGAACCGAGTGGATAAGTTTTGTTTTTCTGTTGTATGGTCAGGAATACACATTTTATGTTCACTTATTGTGAAACTTCCTAGTAAGGCACAGGTGTCAAACTCCAGTCCTCGAGGGCCGGTGTTCTGCATGTTTTAGATATTTCCTTCTTCCATGTGATTTAGTTTAACCCTTTAACTCCTGAGAACTAACAAAATAATTGGTAACATGAGCAAAGTAAAGACACAAATGGTAGAAAATCCAAGAAAAACAAAAAAAAATTAAAAGAACCCAAATGTAGGAAAATAAACAAAATGAACAAAAACTAATAAATATTTACAAAATTACAAATAATGTGGACAATTTTGGAAAAAAAAAATACTAAAGAAGAAAACTAGTATTGACATTTGGTCACAGCAATTTTTAAAAATAAATGGTGAAATAAAATTGAAAAAAAAAACACAAAAAACCCCCCAAAAACCCCCACCTCTTGCTTTTTGGCACCTTTTCCATGCACAGAATAAAGTAAAACTGTTAAATTTTTCAGAATATTTAAACAAAATCATCCATTCAGAATGCATCAGCACTGACATTTAAAGAGTTAATAATCATCTCCTCATCAGACTGATAATGATGTAATGGAAGAAGGAAACATCTAAAACATGCAGGACACCGGCCCTCGAGGACCGCACTTTGACACCCCTGTAGTAAGGGATGTCTCTGATGTGAACATTTGTTGTTTAATAAAAAAAATGTTAGAATTCATAGATTAGCCAGGACATGCTAATCGTTAGCATGTCTATGGGTTTTCCCATTCAGTTTAGCATTGAGCTAGTCATTTATTTATTTTCATTTCAATATGTAATGACGTGTAATTCTGATGAAGTAGTAACTGTAACAGACATGTTCTGTATGTTTGCAGTTTTACTGTCATACAGTAATCTGACGTACGGCTTTTCATTTTGTGGAGTCTGTAGTGACGTCTCATGTTCTCCAAGCGTGTAGTCCGTAGTATTAAGTATTAACAGGTTTTACTCACAAATGAATCAGCCGTTGGTTAAAAGAAGCACTTGAAACATCAATAATTATCATTTATGAGCTACGACATGTGTGGGATTCAGGTCACATGACAAACCAGATACCATTTAACAGTTTATTTACCATTGAATACCATTCATTAATTTTACCACCTCAGGCCCTCCTGGAAGGGGCGGAGATTTAAGCTCCTCGTGTGCTACACACCCAGAGGCAGAAAAGTGACAAAGGCTGTGTCCGAAAATCAGCCACTCCCTCCCTCCTCCCTACAAAGGAAATCCATGTCGTGCGCTACATAGTGAACTACATTGAAAACATTTCAGACACGACTACGGAACTGTTTTAATGCGTCGTCACCGTCGAACAATTAAAATGTCTCTCTCAAAAAAAAAAATGTAAATGTTATTTTGTATTACCGTCTGTGCAATAAAATTAAAACTGAATAAACTTAGTTCATGACTGTTTTACTGTGATTTAAATGTGGAGGCTTCTGATTGGTTGACCCTTTTTTAAAAACACCTCTTCCTGTTTTGTGTTATGTTTGACTCCCTGATGAAGGCTTGGATGCTCAAACACGTTGAGGTCTTTTATAAGGTTTCCTAGGTTTTTATAATGAAGGCTTTTTAAATTTTCACTTATAACAGAGCGCCTTGGAATTTTCTCTTTTTTTGTCTTACTCTTAGTTTCACATCCAAAGAGCACCTCTTATTATTTGAATTATTGTGAGTCCAGGTAGCGCTCCTGAAGCAAACTTTTTTGGGCTTATTTATACATTGTTTAATATTTTATATTAGTTTAGTTGTTTTTTTTTTACAAAATCCCCAACTTTGTTTGTTTTTTATATTTTTTTTTAATTTTGTATTTAATTTTAAGTTGTATTTAATATCGTTATTGAGAATCTGTATATCCTAATTTTCCATAAAGTTTAAACAAAATCTTACTGTCCTTTGGCCAGTTTTCGATTCATGCAATGCATGATGGGATATAATGCATTGGTTAGTGACCATCAATGCCCACTACAGACAGACACGCACACAGTTATCTAAACGTTCACATCAGATATGTGTGTAGAACACATTTATTCCCACATACAGGGTACAGGTGAATGTTTAGCCTACAGCATCTAGTGTTATATAAGTGGACACACACACCTACACGTTAGTGGAACGTGAAAGTTGGTTTAAAAAAGCTCAATACTAAAAGAAATGAGGAAAGTTCAGCTGAGATGGAGGACGATGAGAAAGGGTCAAAGTTCAGAAGTAACAGAAACCAGTACAATGGGACATGAGCAGGTAGATGTTTTTGTGTTTATATATGAAACACTATAATTATAGGAAAAAGCAAACGCAGACCACAGCTGATGTATATGTATGAATAAAAAGAATAAAGCAGTAGTAAACTTTAACACATTCTAATTCAAAATGAATGTTTTTGGAGCAGAGGTCACGTCGAGGTCACCAGTGAAGAAAACAACTAACTGCAGCAGGATTACATATGAGGAATGCATGTGAAGATGAATTCAGAGTGAGTAAAAATAAATATTCTTGCTGTTAACAGTCATTTGTATGCGTGCATCGCATTCACTATCAAACAAAATGAAGAGAAAAGAATTAAACAGGAACACGCTTCGTTCCAAATTGTTTTCAATGAACATTCACATCAGTTTAGACACTGTCATGTTCCACATATTATTCCTTCTGCTACGTTGACATAAATGTTAATTACCATTAGTTTTGGTTTGTTTGTAAACACTGCAGCAGTAAAACTATTGGTTAAATTGGGTTCACAGATTGTCATTGACCCAGAATACATGATACATTTTTGGGGAAAGGAGGCCACAGAGGAACCATTATCCAGAACAAAAATCTCTCCCACACCACATTGGGTTAGATTAAAAATACTACTAAGTGTCCACAGTCTGTCTGCTGTCTCCGGTGGGGTTCTGGTCCAGTCTTAGGGTTAGGGTTGCGGTTGATCTCTTAATTAGGATGGTCAAATGATTACAATTTTAATCATTTTAATCACAGGGATGCTTTGGATTAATTTCAAAATGCATTATGTCAACTGTTCTGTCTTAAGTTTTTGGGGTTTTTTTTTAACTCAAATTTCCCACAAAATACACAGATGCACAAAACAAAACGTGCTAAAATTCACCAAAAAATAAAGACAAAACGTGATGAAAAATTCCAAACATATTCAAATACACTTGTAAAATACCAAAAAATAGACAAAAATATGATGAAATATCCAAAACTAGTTCAAAAGTATGAATATATGTGTTATGGCTACTCTTCTTATTCCAAAAATAAAAAAAAAGATTCAGATTAAAAAAGGGTCAAATTATAAAAGGAGTGGTCAGTGAGGAGGAGGAGGAGGTTTAAGAAATCACTAGACAAAATATAAAGCACTCGCGGAGATTTTTCTGTTTCTTAAAAACACTTATTTATTGAAATAAACAAATATCATCCAGGTTGATTTACAAAATGAAACTAACTCAATATAGTCGGTCTGCTTGTATGTGGTTGAAAAACTATATCACTCCTCACACCCGCTCCTCATTCCTGCACACCAAGAGAAAAATCACACTCCCTACCAGGTGGGGACACTCCCTACCAGGTGGGGACACTCCCTACCAGGTGGGGACACTCCCTCCTTAAAGGTGAAGGGAGGTGCATAGCCTGGGCAGGAGGAGGTCAAAGGTGAGAAGCAAATACAAATAATTACAATTATTTAGCCTTGGCAGTATACAAATAATAATGATAATTCCAAATAATAAAATCGGCTCCAACAATATGTAATTAATATGATTGATAAAACAACTGTTCCATTTAATTGTTAAAATTTTCTTCAGATTAATCTGTATGGTGAATTAACCTGCATTAATTTCTTAATTTTGACAGACCATATTATTATTATTATTATTATTATTATTATTATTATTATTATTATTATTACTACAACAGTATTTTCCACACTATAAACACTGGACTATAAGTAACATTAAGCAAAGCCAAAATGATGAGATAAAAAGTCAACATTCCAAGTCACTAAGCACTACCTTTTAAGTGTACCTTATAGTACGTAAAATAAGTTATTATTATTATTATTATTATTATTATTATTACTACAACAGTATTTTCCACACTATAAAGCACACTGGACTATAAGTAACATTAAGCAAAGCCAAAATGATGAGATAAAAAGTCAACATTCCAAGTCACTAAGCACTACCTTTTAAGTGTACCTTATAGTACGTAAAATAAGTTATTATTATTATTATTATTAGGGCTGTCAAATGAGTTTTTTGTTTGTTTGTTTATTCGATTCACACAAAAGAAGATAACAGAGAAAATAATACAATATTTAAAAACGGGTGCAGGAGGAGGGGAAAAAGCATGTAAGCTTATACTAGCCCTCCTCCTCTAAAGTCAACAAAATCAATCGTAATCGTAACCTAGAATATAGTTATACATTGTAAATGAATAATAAATAACAATAAGGTTAATCTAATAATAAACGGTATTAATATAAATAACAAATTAAAAGTACATTAAGGTAGAACAGCGAGTATCAATACTTACACCAATAAGGATATAAAAGAATCAATCATATAAATGAAGGAAAAAGAGACAAGGTCAACATGAATAGCTGCTACAGGGGGTGGGATGGCTTATCAGGTGGATTTTTAGGGTTCTTTTAAATGAAAGAAAGGAGGAAATAGTGTTTGTGAGGGAAAGAGGGAGATTATTCCATAACGTGACACACTTGTATTTAACAGATATTTGTGCAAAGGAAGTTCTAAGTAGAGGGATATGTAATTTATTGTACTGGCGAGTTTGATAATTGTGAACATGTGATCGGAAATGAAGAAAATCGTCAAAAGTATCGGGGAGATCGTGATTTATATATTGAGCTGCAAACAAACCAAGTTGAGACCTGTTAATATCATATATATATTGTTACGGCTCCTCCCTTTCTGCCTATCAGCTGATCAGGAGGAAAGGGAGAGTGGTTAGATTTAACAGGTGACACCTGGTGGAGCTGTGGGAGGCTACAAAAGCTCACCTGGTTCTCTGTGGAGATCTCCCAGATGCTCCATACGCAGCTTTGTTGGGTCTGGTTTGGTTTGGATTCAGTTTGTTACCTTTTGCACTCAACATCCACACTCACATTTTCACTCACACATGAACTACACTCATAACTGATGACAAGATATTTCACACTTCACTCCTTTTTTTGGTTTTGTAAACCTCTTAAGTTATATTAAAGTACTATGTTATATATAAAATCCTGTCTGGTCTCCCTTAATTTGCCACTCCAACCAGGCCGGTTTGTGACAATATTTAGAATTTCAAATTGGTCAAAGAGTGGAGAGGAGTGGGAGTAAAGACTGGATGCGTCAAAGTTTTTTTTTGAAGAATTAATATATGGTGAAGTGATGTTTTAGAGGCAGTTTCCCAGACAATGTTACAGTATATGAGATATGGGAAAATTAAACTGTTGTATATAGTTATGAAAGTGTTGTTCGGTAAAAGATGTCTAATTTTTTCGAAGATCCCAATCGTTTTCGAGATTTTACTTGGTACCATACTAATGTGAGACTTCCTTGTTAATCAATCATCAATAATTCCTAAAAACTTGGCCTGGGATTCTTATGAGAGAGGACGGTTCTTTAAGTAGATGTTAGAATTTTTCCTCTTATATGTCTTGTTTTTACTGCAAAAAATTCTAACGTCTTTTTGATATTAACTGACCATGTAATGACTTTTTCTAGTTCTTTGTTGGCTAGTCGTATTAAGGAATCAAAATCTGCATGTGAGAGGAAAAGATTTGTATCATCAGCAAATAGAATAAAAAAGATAATTTTGGATGCTTCGGAAAGATCATTCACATATATTAAAAACAATAAAGGTCCTAAAACCTTAACCCAATTTACAGGTTTGCATGAAGACGAACATTCATTGAGGGTAACGTACTGTTTTGGTAGCTGACAAACCACTTAAGTACTGTGCCGTCAATGCCATATTTGTTGAGCTTTTTGAGAAGAATCGAATGGTTAACCGTATCGAACGCCTTTCTTTGGTAAATTCATTACGGCCTATAGCAGTAGTAATTCTATCCATTCACCGAATAAGAGCCATTGAAGTAGAGTATCCGCTGCTAAAACCGTACTGGTGTTTGTGTACAATATCATTTTGATCTAGATGCTTTGAAAGATGATTGTAAATCAATCTCTCGAGAATCTTAGATACGCAGGGTAAAACTGAAATTGGGCGGTAATTGCTAACTGAGGTAGAGTCATTGCTTTTAAATACAGGAGTCACTTTAGCAATTTTAGTTGATTTAGGGACCACTGCGTTCTGAATGGATAGGGTTAGAATGTGCATTAGTGGGGAAATGATATAGGGTAGGGAAATTTAGAGTATTTTAGCACTGATTCCGTCGTGACCAGCAGTGGAGTCTTTCAGATTTCTAACTATATGTAAAACTTAATCAGTGGAGGGGGGTTCAAGTGACATTAGGTGGGTAATTTGAGGAGTGTTAATGAAATCAAGAGGGTCTTTCGTTGTCAAGGGTATTTTGCTTTCTAGGGTAGGATCAACATTAAATTCTTCGCACATCAAACTTTTTTCTGTGATAACTTTTTTGTTATTTTTGTTTTTTTTTTGTTTATTACAATGATTTAATAGGTCATTAATTACGTTAATTACGTTGCTGGAAGCTTCGGTGAATTTCCAGTGGTAATATATCCTTTTGGCAGTTCTTAATGTATGATTTAATTTATTTTTGTATACTTTGTAGGTACTCTCCGTCAGTGGGGTAGGGTTTTTAACATATTTCCCATAGTTTGTTTTTCTTCTTGTATGATTTAAACAGACCATGGGTTAACCATGGTTTTCTGTGGGGATGTTTGCCAATTTTAGCTGTTTACATTGGAAATGATTCGTCAAAGAGTAAAGTGATAATAGTAAGAAATGTATCATAAGCTACTTCTGTATCGGTTTCTTCTAAGACATTGTCCCAACATGTGTCTGAAAGGGATTCAATAAATTTTTCTTTGTTCGCCTCATTAACCAGTTTGTAAGAATACAGAGCGTCATTATTTAAGGGCTCCTCAATTCCTGAAATCAAAAATACTGGAAAGTGATCTGATATGTCTGGTACCATTATTCCAGCTGTTACATCAGAATCAAGCAAGTTGGTATATATATTATCAAACAAGGTAGCAGAGTGTGGTGTAATTCTGGTAGGCTTGTGTATAAGTGGGAAGAAAGAGGATGAGAAAAGGCTATTGATGTGATCAGCAGAAGGGGAATGAGTTTTTATTTAAGTCAATATTGAAATCACCAAGGATGTAGCAGGTACTCTTTTCTTTGTTAATCTTATTCATGCACTCTAACTGCTCACTGAACTTCTGAATGTCAGTTTTGGGAGGCTGATATACACAACCAATAATGAGTTTCCTCCCCACATTGCCAGTTGAAAGCAATTCGATAAAAATACACAGAGTGTTTGACTCCTCATTTTTGAAGTCTAAGTCGTTTCTTTCTACATATGATACATCATTATTTATGTATAGGGAGACCCCTCCTCCAACCTTGTGTTGTCAACAGTGGTGAATAGCATTGTATCCTGGCATATTATAATTGTGTGTTGTATTTTCAGACAGCCAGGTCTCTGAGATGGCAATAGCAGAGAAGTTATGTTTTAGAGAGTGCAGATATTCGCTGAGCTCCTCGAAGTGCCAAGGTAGGCTCCTGACATTCAAATGAAACAGTGCGAGAGAATGACTCTTACTTGATTTGCACAATTTCACAAAAGAATCGATGTTGAAGTACTGAGAAGTGTTTGTGGAAGAATGTTGACTGTTAGAAAAGAAATTCGAATCAGGGTCAAAAGAAGATAACGGTGTGTCACAGTTTTCATTTTCATTAAGATCGAAAGGATTAAAAATTAAGGAGCTAAGGTCAGAGTTTTTGGGAAGGGGAAATGTAGAGGACTGCAGACTTTTTGATTCCATGGTTGTATAATCAGTCATAATTATAGTTCAGTCCTAGTTGAAGTTGTTAGCTGAGGAGGTTGGGAGGAACCTCTGGTTGTGGGTCTGGGGGAAATGTACAATAAGGCGACCAAACCTTAGATAAGCAGTGTTTCCTCTCTCCCGGGCGGCTTTCAATTCTGGCAAAAGTTCCTTCCGCTTCCGTCTGACTGACTCAGAAAAGTCTTTAATGTACACATTGTGCCCTTGAGTTGCTTTGCACATTGGAGTATAGCTTCCTTATCCTTGAACCGTAGTAGCTTCGCTACTATCGTCCGTGGATGTTCCTCAGGTTGGAAGCGGCCATTTCTGTGGGTGCGCTCAATCTTGATTTTCTTTGCATCTAGGTGTAGTTTTTCAGTCAAGAGGTTCCTCATCTTCTGCTCAGTCTTCCCCGGATTCCTCCTTGTCATCCGCAATGCCGTCTATCAGGATGTTGTTCCTTCGTGATTGATTTTCTATGTAGTAGGTTTTCGCTTGGTTTGAAACATTGTCAGCCTTCAGTTGTGAGATCTTTGATTCGATTTCTTTGACTTGTTGCTCCTGTCTGTGTGCGCTAGTCTTAATGTCTTCAATATCCTTCTGTGAATATTGGAGACTTGTCTTGAATTCTTGAACTTCGCGTAAGAGATTGTCCAGTCTTTTGCTCTGTGACTCGATTGTTGCTTCCATAACTTCGAGC